>PVHY01007894.1:0-64800 GCA_004024945.1 Uropsilus gracilis | reverse complement strand
GCCATTCTTACTGGTGTAAGGTGGTATCTCATTGTGGTTTTGATTTGCATTTCCCTTATTGCTAGTGATAATGAACAATTTTTCATGTGTCTGTTGGCCATTTGTACCTCCTCTTTGGAGAAGTGTCTTTTTAGTTCTTCTCCCCATTTTTTGATTGGGCCTTTTATTTTGCTTTTGTTTAGTTGTGTGAGTTCTTTGTAGATCTTCGTTATTAAACCCTTATCATTATTGTGGAGGGCAAAAATTTTTTCCCATTTAGTTGGGCTTCTTTTAGTTTTTTTTGTTGTTTCTTTTGCTGTACAGAAGCTTTTTAGTTTGATATAGTCCCATCTGTTTATGTTTTCCTTCATTTTTTGCCATCTGTAGATGCTTCCAGTCTTTCTGACTTATTTCTGCTAGCAGAATTCCCTCTAAGTTCATCCATGTTATCACAAATACATTAAATTTGTCTTGATTACTGGATAATAGCCCATTGTGAAAATATACCACAATTTTCTGATCCATTCATCTATTTGGGACATTTGGGTTGTTTTAATATCCTGACTATATTGCTACAATAAACATCTGAGTACAGGTGTCCTTTTGAATTGCTATTTTGTATTCTTTGGGTAGATTCCCAGAAGTGGGATTACTGGATCGAATGGTAATTCCATTTTCAGTAGTTAGTTTGAGTGTCCTCCACACAACTTTCCATAGTGGCTGGATCAGTTTACATTCCCACCAGCAGTGTAAAAGTCCACATCCATGCCAGCACTTGTTGCCTATTTTTGTTTTTGACTTTTGTTTTTTAATATAGGCCATTCTTGCCGGTGTGAGGTGGTATTGTGGTTTTGATTTGCCTTCTCTGATTATAAGTGATGCTGAGCATTTTTCATATGCCTGTTGGTCATTTGTATTTCTTCTTTTGAGAAGTATCTTTTAGCCTCTTCCCCCCAGTTTTTGGACTGGATTTTTTACTTTGCTTTTGTTAAGCTGTGTGAGTTCTTTGTGGATCTTTGATATCAGATCCCTGTCAGTTGAGTGGAGTAACATAGGCAGGTCAAGGCCATCCTATAATTCTTAATAGTTTTTTGCTAATGTTTGACAAGTGCTTGTAAAAAAACTTATAAAATTTGCTGTACCTTTTATAATAGATATTGAAGCCTGAATCCTATCCTAGACTTGCTTTGGCAATTAAAAAATAATGAACTTTTGAGAAAAACTATTTTAGGACCCCTGGCCTAGTGTGGTAACAGGTATACTTCTACTCTCTTTATAAAACTGTCCTTTCATAAATTGGTACCACTTCTTCTCCTCCTTCCAGATAAAAATAATATATAGGAATGTAAAGTATCATAGGAAGGACTATAAACAAATATTTCCTAGAAATACAGATTTTTGAAAGCCTAAAATAATCATAAATCTAAAATAGCAATGAGTAACTGTACCGATAACATGCATAGTTTTAACATTACTGTGTCTCTTCTAACCTATATAATAGAAAAAATACAAATATTAGTAAACATATAAACTATCATTATAGTCAATATAAGAGTCATAAGAATCGATTCAAAAAATAAATTTAAGAAGTGAGTTCAGTAATGTATAAAACTCAGTTACTATAAATCTTTGTAGCAACATTTAGCTACTTAAAAGATAGAGGGGGAAAGAAATATTTATGCACCATAGCAATTTGAAAATTGAGAAATTCCTAGTAGTAAGCCTAAAAGAAGTTTATGGGACATCTGAAAATATATTCATAAGCTAAAATGACTGAACACTTATGTCTCTCCTTTTTCCTGAGATATCACTAAAATCAGAGTTAACATGAATTTTTGAAGATGTAAATACACAAGAACAAATAGGAGATAAGTCATCAATATACCAGAGATTTAAATACATTTTTTTAAATTAATGAAGGATAAGTAACTTATGAACAGGCTAGAAAAACCTACTACACAGCGCTAAGAAAGATAGTTAAGCAAAATAGATCTTTAGAAAGCTTTGTGACTCAGAAACAGTGTGAACAATCAGATAAAATTGCATGAAATAGACATTTGAAGCTAGAGAGAAAAAAGTCAGTACTCCCACAGCAGTACCATGTATAGACTATTAGTCCCAAGAAGGCTGGAGGTACTTCTCTAGAAAAATTCAACAGAGAAGATAGGACTCAGGAATTTCCTGTGTTTTGAAGGTGAGATGACTAAAATAGAACTGAAATTAGGTGAATTCAAAGTCAACAACAAGGTCATTCTCTTTCTCCCAGAAGTAGATTACATCTCCCTCCCAGGCAAAATAATGAAGTATCTTCTGTGAAGATACTTAACAGTTACAGAGAAAAAAAGACCTCCACATACTTATTATGTGAGAAGTAGTCTGACAGTTCTTTAAAAAGTTAAACATAGACTTAGCTGTCCCATCTCTGCGGTTTAATTAAGAGAAATGAAAACATGTCTGTGCTAAACCATGTACAATAACGTTCAAAGCCTTGCTATTCACAATAGTCGAAAAGGTGGAAACAAGCTCTATCAAGTGATACATAACTAAGTGAAATATCATATATTCATCTGGTGGAATATTATTTAACAACAAAAAGGAATGAAGCGCAGCCTGGTTGAACTGTGAAAGCACTGTGCTAAATGAAAGAGGCCAGTCACAAAGAGCACATATTATCTGATTTCATTCATGTGGAATGTTCAGACAAATCTGTGGAGACACTTTTTTGGTGTCTAGGGTGAGAGGGGGATTAGTAATAGGGAGTGACTACTGATGGGTATAGAGTTTCTTTTGGGAGGCAACGAAAATTTTCTTAAATTATGGTGATATTTGCACAACTTTGTTAATAAGCTGAAAACCACTAAGCTGTGTGTTTTAAGTGGGGTGCACTTTTTGTATGTTTTATGTCAATAAAATCATTTCAGGTTTATAAAGTAACCAATCACATGAATTGTTCAGAGACACTGAAATAATGACTACAAAAAATCTACAGGAACTAGCAGCATGGAAGTCATTGGTGAATATAATAATTTCAGTTTTAGTGGAGTAGTAGAAGATGGAAGCAAAACTGGAGTAAATTAAGAAATGATTAGGTTATGGAAAGGAGAGAACTACTTAAGTGCACTTAGTTACCCAGTAAACAGGGAAAGATTGAAGGTGCCGGTGTGGATAATCAATACTAACAGCTTCCGAAGAAGCAGAGAGTCGTTGGCCTTGTGTAAGAGAAGAATCATTTCCATCAGTATCAAAAGAGGAAATGATAAGTGTTAAAAGATTTATAAAGTTGATAGAATAAAAATAATTTCTCTCTTATGACCTCTGTTTTCTCTGAAGTGGGGTGGAAGGCCATCTGTTGAAAATAAAAGGTGAGTAAAGAGGAAACAAACAAAACTGCTGATTAGAGAAATACAGTAGTTTTGTCAGAAGATATTTAGTGACTATCAATTTATATTGGACCTACTCTTTATTTCTTGTCTGTTTCCTTGTTGTTGTTGTTGTTGTTGTTTTATTTATACTGGATGTCCAGCTGTAGTTTACCCAAAAAAGTTTCCTTTTTAATACCTGAGTCTTACTCTAACATTTATATATGCCACATCATCTTAATCCACTGCTCTATCAAGGAGCATTTAGGTTGTTTCCATAACTTCCCAGGCTGTCTTTTCCCCATTTTGTGGTCTTGGATGCTTTATCATAAATTAGATGCGGTTATACATGTAAATTTATTTCTGGGTTTCTTGATTCTGTTCCATTGGTCCATGTACCTATATTTGTGCCGGTACCATATTGGGGGTTTTTTTTATTATATTATTTATTTTCTTTTATATCATTATCTACCCTGGGGTTCTCCCACCACCTTATCACCCATGAACCATAGTCTTAATCTTTTGTGCCTCTCTCACCCCCAGTTCCTCCCCTCCACCCCTTTCATGCTTTATGCTTCAGTTTTGCTAAAAATTAGTTTTAAATTTTTCATGTCTCTTTGATTGTTTTTCCCTTGTCCCTCACATAAGCGAGACCATCCAGTATTTCTCTTTTTCTTTCTGGCTTATTCATGTTAGCGTGATTCCTTCTGACTTCATCTATATTACTGCAAGTGACATGTTTGTCTTTTTTGATTGATGAATAGTATTCCAACTGGTTCAGCCACTATGGAAAGCTCTGTGGAGAACCCTTAAACTGCTGAGAATGGAACTCCCATTCGATCCATATTGTTTTTAATTCTGTTGCTTTATAGTTAAGTTCAAAATCAACTGGATAGCTCCATCTCTTTCTTTTTTGTAGGGTTGCTTTTGCAATTTGATACCTTTTGTGTTTCCATGTAATTTTTTTTGCATCCTGGAATGGATGGAATCACCTAAGATATTAGAGCCAAGAATTGAGACTGGTATATTCCATCACTTAAAGGGCAAACGTGGATAGAGCTGGAAGGGGTTACACTAAGCAGAATAAGTCAGAAGGGAAAGGAAAATATGGAATGGTCTCACTTATAGGGAAACTGAACAAAGAATCAGGAAAAAGACAAAACTTACAGGCAAATCATAGATCTGAAGCATACAGCGAGGGTCCGAGGGGTGTGGAGGGAGGGGACAAACTAGGGGAAGGAAGCGCACAGGGACTATGATGATGGTTCTTGGATGCCATGTTGACTGGAGAATTATAGGTACTATACATGAAGGGTGATATTGTACAAAAAATAAAACAACGATGTAGGAGTTTTGTTTTTTTTTTTTTAATAATTTTAGCCGGGCATGGTGGCTCGTGCCTGTAAGCTTCAGCCTATGAAGCGGCCGGGGCTAGGGATCGCAGTTCACCCGTGGGCCTGGCGCCCATAGGGAGACCTAGTTCCAAAAAATAGCTGGGCGTGGTGGCACACACCTGTAATCCCATCTATCTGGGAAGCTGAGACTGGGGATTGCTTGAGTCTGTGGTACCCTGGGCAATGAGAGCCTGCAGTTCGACGGGCAAAAATAGCGAGACCCATTCTCAAAAATAAATAAATAGATAGATAGATAGATAGATAAATAAATAAATAAATAAATAAATAAATAAATAAATAAATAAATAAATAAATAAATAAATAAATAAATAAATAAATAAATAAATAAATAAATAAATAAATAATAGTAATAATTTTTAAAAGGACAAGAAAAGAGGAGGTTGTTGGTTCCAAGACAGATCTACTAAAGTCACAAAAGATAAATAATAATAATGATGATGATGAAAGAGGAAATCGCTAGTATCACAATTAGGTTATCATCCAGTGTAATATATGGAATGGGGCATGAAATTAGTTGATTTCCTGACCTATGCTTAATATTTGCATACACTGTGTCAGACTGTCCCTTTCTTGATTTGGTAGCTTGGAATCAAGCCAAGTCAGCAGAGCCTACATCCTCCCATGGGTTTTGTCTTGGTGTCTTGCTAGTTCAGAGGCAAACAACACTTGAGAAAGCTATAGGAGAACAGAAATAATGCCAGTATAACCAGTACCAATATAAATTCAGATTGTTTTCTGGATAGCAGAATAGACCAAATAGCCCTTTCGTTTACAACCTCTTCATAATGAAACTGTTCAAGTCAAGCTGTGTACCTAGGTCTATCATGAGTAATGACTCTATGAGGTGGAGAGGCCAGAAAGGACCACAGAGTTAACTCCAGTGGCTAAAATATCTCTTTGGGGGATGATAGCTTATGGATTTGAATGAGTCACAGTTGTCTCAGAATTGTTTGAATGTCAGAGGTGCCCAATAAAGTCAAATCTAGCTAATCAATTTTGTAGCCACCTGTCACATGTCATCTCAGCAAACCTCACTGTGCACAGAGCCCAGTTCATGAGCACACTGCCTTTGGATAGTACAAAATACCATTGGCATTTACTTTTTATTGTTTTAGTGCATATATAATTCTGGTATAAATTGAATGATTTCTCAAGCTTTGGTTTTGAAAATAACCCTTGCTACTTTGTTGTTTTTATTCTGTCACATGAGTTGATCTTTACTGATTTTTTGAACAGATTTTTTTGAACAAATTTCTCTGAGGTATTACAAAAATCTGAGGCCCTTCCTACCACAGACAGTTCTGAATCTTCTGATACAGTGTAATACATAACTGAATGTGACTTGCAAAAAAAAATAGAATTTTTAAGAACAAAATAATGAAGATAAGCATGTGCACTTTAGGGTGGATTAAATTATCAGTAGAGAAAATAACCCAGATGATTAGGAGTGGAGGTGTGTTCACATTGGGTTACAAATAATCATACAATGCTTTTAAAATAAAATGTAGTGGGACACAGCAACCCTTTCATCTGTTTTACCTTTAGTTACACATTTTATTTACCTTGGTGGAGAGATTATAGATACTTTAGTCTAGGAAGTGAAGGGATCTGGGTGAAAAATTTGGATTGCCACTCTCATGCTGTGTGACCCCGATCAGTTCACTTTTATTTCTCTGGATCTTAATATCCTCAAGTGTCAAATAAGGTAATTATTTTAAATTATTTCTGAATTAGTTCTTAGTTGATAGGTATTAATTGTGTTTGCCAATTCTCATTTCTCCATCTGGAGCTAAATATCTTGTTCTAGTCAATAAGAAGTGTCTTCTCACATCCAGATTGTGGTGCACATAAGAATAATTCTTTACTCTCTCTTACTACCAAGCACGAATACTCACGTGTTTTAGGTGATGCCCCCATAAAGTAGCTGAGCCACTGTCTGGCTAGACCTACTTTTGAGCATTTAGCTTAAGGATAAAATGTGTTTGATTGGTGTTAAGCCATTGGAACTTCTAGGTTAATTTGTTATTACTGCGAAGCGTAACTTAATACATAAGATCACGCTTTCTATGGTATTGTGGGTCATTCTTTTTCATATTATAAGGATTTATTATTACATTATATATGTGGACATGAATAAAAATACTAGAAAGGAATTTGAATCCTGTAACTTCTTTTTCACATGGTTACCTAAGTTGGTACTTATTCAGTCTTTTAAATACAAATCCATGTTATTACTCTGGATTTGCATTTGCATTTCTGAAAGATCTAATTCTGATATATTCTGATATACTCTTATCACTGATTATTATTTACTTAATTTTTTCATAAAGATTTCCTCAATCATAATATTTTTCACTAGATGTTTTAAGTATGAACTTGTATAGGAATATGCAATTTAGGCCATCGGTTGTTTCTAATTTTTAAAAAATTGCATGACCTGTATGAAAAATGGTTTTACCACAAGATTGCCCTGTATTTCCCAGGGAGTTTCAAAAATGCCTGCATGAAGTGCATCTGTCTTGCTTATAAACAAACATTATTGGTAACAATACTCAACTCATTGACTTACACCTTAAAGATGTTTTGGTGGAACATGGAAACCATTGTTTTAAACAAACAGCGATAACTGTATTGAAACATTGCCTGGTGGTATGAGGAGAAAAGTTCCAAAAAATATTTCTGCTAAAAGTGATTTCAATTTACAGGTTCTCGTACCGTAGAAAATAGTGTGTTTTTATGCCTGAGATTGGCTCCTGCCCAGGACTTGGGGGCAGAGACAACTACGTAACTTTACTTATAAGAACCCAGTGCAAAAGGAAATGTGTAAACCTTTGTTCAAAAAAGTAGAATAGAAAAGTACAGGTAACACACTCTGAGAAGAAACATCAAGCCTATGTAATAATAATGATACATGAGTAATAATATAAACCTACAAATAGCAAAAATAAAAACCTACGTTTTGACGTCCTAATTTTATATAGTATAATAAGAATACTTTATTAATGTGATAACTTCATCAAAGATTTTTCTGAATCACTTTTCTTCAAAAGCATTTATTAGATCATCAAAATTTATACTTTTAGTAACTTTAAGTGATATAATTAAAAGTAAATCAGTCACTTGGAAAAAGAAAGATCACATATAATTTCTGGCATTTTTCATTTTTAGAATAATCTGCTGATGCAACTAACACTGAAGCTATTAAGAATATTTTATAAGCTATGACAACATTGTGATAGATTTTTTTTCTTAATAAATTTTTGTTGAGGTCACTGGTTTTTAAGTTTCAGACATACAACACTGCAATTCAAGTCTTTGTGCACTATGTCATGATCACTAGCAAGTCTAGTTTTCCATCCAGCGCCATATGGTTGACCCTCTTTACTGTTTCATCCACCCTCCAACCCTTTCCTTTTCTTTGTTTCTTTATAATCCAAATATATGAGTAATATCACACACTTGTCTTTCTCCATCTAATTTAGCATAATACCCTCAGGGTCCATCCATATTGTCCAGACAGCAAAAGTTCATCTTGTTTTATAGCTGAGTGGTGTTCTGTTATGTTTATATGCCACATTGTCTCTATCCCTTTAGGTTGTTTTCAAATCTTGCCTAAGTAACAATATGCCGAACATAGGGGTGCATATCTTAGTGTTTTTGTGTTTTTCAGATAAATACCCAAAAGTGAGATAAGTAGATCATAGGGTATTTCTAGCTTTAATTTTTTGAGGAACATACTTAAATGGTTTTCCATAGTGATTGTGCCTATTTATATACCCACCAACACTACAGCAGGGTTCACTCTTCTCTACATCCTCTTCAACACTTTGTTGTCTCTTGGGTTTGGTTTTTGTTGTCGTTTGTTTGTTCGTTTGTTTTTCATAGTAGTTATTTTTACAGGTGTGGGGTGGTATCATGTTGTTTTGATTTGCATTTCCATAATAATAAATAATGATAAATATCTTTCCTATTGTCTTCTTGGATAAAATGTCTTTTTAGGTCCTCTGCCCATTCTTTTCAACCAAGTTTTTTTTTTTGTTTTTGTTGTTGAGTTTTATGATTATCTATTTGGGTTACTAACCTCTTATCATATGTGTGATTTGGGAATATCTTCTGCTGTTTAGTAGGTTGTCTTTTTGTTGTGTTGATGGTTTCTTCCATTGTGCAGAATCATGTTTGTTTGATGTAGTCTCATTTGTTTACTTTTGCTTTTGATTTCCTTGTCTTTGGATTCCATTCCTCAAAAACATCACTAAGGTTGGTGTTGAGAAGTTTACGGCCTAGATTTGCCTCAACTTATTTGATTGCTTCAGTGCTTACATCAAATCTTTAATCCATCATCAGTTAAGATGATGGTTTAGGTTTAGTCCTTTGCATACAGTTGTCTGATTTTCCAACACCATTTATTAAAGATCTTTTCCTATTTTCTTTGTATGTTATTTGCACCTCTGTTGAAATTAGTTGTCCACAGAATAAATTTCTGATAAATTACTTCAAAATATAAATTTTAGTACATCTAAAGTTGATGATTCGTATGGAAGTTTTCTAAATATATAAATATATAGTCATACATATTTTAATTTTAATTATGAACTTATATAATGTCATTTTAATGTTTTCTCAGGCAGATCCTTTAATTTATAGACCTCAAATAAGAAACCAAGTCACTCGACAATTTTTCTATAATTCAAAATGCCTATTTGTGCTTTCTATTACTGTATCTTCAATCATAAAGGAAAAGTAATTTTAATATTGTATTCCTCATTAATTGATTCACTCAGTGGCGCATATGAAAACATTGTTCCTTTCTATCAAAATCAATAATCTTTACATTTAGTTTCTCTTTATAAGCCTGTGGGTATTTACTTTGCAATGTAGCAGCAGTTTTTAAAACCAGACATTCAAAAATCTTTAAAGAATTCTAATATCTCTTTGATATGCTTTATTGCAATTTCCTTGAATATGCTTTCATTTTGTAATTTGCTGATATTTATTGCCTAGACATTAGCAGTTCGTGTCCCAGTGCCTACTGCAGAGAGCTAGTACTTTTGCTTAGGCTGTGGGCTCTAGAAAGACAGGTGGGCCAGCCTCTCACCACTGCCCCACCAGCACCATCACTAAAAGAGACTTAGGTCCTAAATCCAGTCACACACACCCCTCCCCCCGTGGCCCAGCAGTACCCAGAACTGCTTCTGGCATGAATGTGCACATCAGGCCAGCACACTAACTTAGTGATATATACACTACCCATGGCCACTGTGCCTGCAGGTAAGGCCTGAACCTTCATCTTCGTGCCTAACATTTGTCCTCTGCTTACATACGTGCTCCCTTGTTCCATCAGAATATACTTATAAAATTCAGGCTCAAATGTGAGATCAGTAAGAATTTCAGGGTGACAAAAATAGAGCATTAGCCAAATTCCAGGGCCAGTACTGCAATACAGGTTACACATACCCTGCTTGAGGCGTCATCATAAAGCTTTCAAAATTAATGCTATGGAGGCAGATACATTTATATCTTTGACTTGCCATTCCAGAAACACATATCACGGGCTATGGATAAGGATGTTGGTGACTATAATTAGTTTCTTTGCCTGTAAGCTGCTCCAAGCTTCTCCTTTGTGATAAAAATGCTGAACATCAAGAGTCTTTTGAAGGCATCTCTTTATAGATTCAGATGAAGGTTTCTTTTTCCAGATTCTAGAGAAAGTGGGAATAGGATAGCAGGAAGAAAGTAGCATTTATGGAATACTTATTATATGTTAATTTATACCAATAGATTCATTTCATCTAACAGGAGTTCTGTTAGCCCCTTGTGCATGAGATACTGAACTGAGAAATTAAATAATTTTCTCAGTATCACACAATTTGCAAATGGTAGAGACATAAACCAAGGCTGTCTGGCTGCACACTTTGAAAAGCAGCTTTATCGTTCTGAATAAAAATGCTGGTGACAAGCTACCTGGGTTCAAAAACCTGACTGCCATGGCATGGCTTAAAGTTAGATGAATCTGTTCCTTCATGGATATAATGGGCATGAGAGTAACACAGTACCCAAATCTATGTGAAGCATAGAAGCAGTGCCTGACAGCCTGTGACAGCTGTTTTATATTAATATTATTACCATGATTACTTTGCCCACTCCGTAGTCTCACCTCACAGGTTAGAGGAAAATGTTAATTATAGAAAAAACAACTTTCAGAGAACTGGGGCCTCTGGTGTTTGTCTCCTAGAGTTTCCCTGGAAGGTGTTCTTGGCACATGATGTGATCTGCGATCTGACACTTGTCCTCAACAGCCTCTCCGCCCTGTATGACTTCTTGGATTCTAATGTCCCACTAGTCTGATCATTTTCTCTCTGGGTTGTATACATTACAGGTATGAGACATCTCTTTTGGATTTGCTTCAATCTCTGAGCCCAAAGTCTGCTTCCAAATCTCAGCTCCATTCCTCCAGACAAACCGGAGCCTGGAATCATGGTACTTGCCAAGCCAGACCTCTAAAATCAACCTGGAGCAAGATGGGGGCATGCAAGACCCCTGAAGACCTGGAGGAGAATCAAATTCTGGAGGATATCTTTTTCATTTGACACTAAAGTATACGCTGCAAAATTCCATCAGAAATGTATGGATTTTTTATGTATATTCTGATCCACAATTTTAAATTATTTGATTGCAAAATAATTGTCTCTCTCCTTTCACAGGGACCTAGCTCACAAGCATCCTACCAGATACTGAATAGATAACTCATTCTAACAATCCAGGGTGTTTTTGATCAAACCATCAGTAGTTAACACATTAAGGAAAGTGGGGGGGTGAAGGGTAATGTCTTCTCTATGCCAAACAGAGAAGAGAATGCTAACTTAGGACTCTTCCTGCAGGGCAGAGGCCAGTGCACAGTTAGCCTCATTTCAAGAGTGTTTCCTTCTCAGTATTTTGCTAGAAAAGGTTGGGACTCTTTTGAACATAAGGAAAACTTTTCTACTGAGAGTTCTCTCTAATTTTCCAGAGCCCTTTCATAACAAAAGCAGTTTCAGAAAGAGAGACCCTTTTGTCTCTCTGCCCTCTTCTCACACCCGCCCCCATCTCTATCTAGGTGTAATCACTTAATTCTGAAATTAGAGCTGATGCCCCTACCATCACAAGCAACCCTGCCAGCCAGTTGTGAGTTGGAATCAGTAGTCAATAGTCATCAGTTGCTCGTCACATACCCAGAAGGGCAAGATGAGCTGGAGGGCGAGACCCAGCCCACCTTTGGAAACTCGCGGGCATTATGTAACACTACCAATGACTGCCCTTGGGAAACCCAGTGCAGGCACAAACCTGCAATACATTTCCTACCACCCCCCTACTTATCAAGATAAATAAGCAATCTCTTAGTATTTTTTATTGACCCACATGCCTGTTTTATTCACCCTGTGAACTTCCCATGCCTGTGTCCAGGACAGTTGACACTGAAGAGTCCTATCCAGCTGCTGCAACCTGACAGGCTTTCCTGGCTCCTCCCTTTCACCCCATGAGTACCAGGGCCCTGGGCTGGCCAGATGTTGCATGTGTTCTGCTCAGGGCCACTGCCACACTGCTCCAAAGAATCACCTCTGCTTGCTAGATTATGTTTCACCATCTACCAGTCCCCCCTTCCCTGCTGGGTTTCACTGTGACAGGAGAAAGCCTTGGAAGAAATACAATTAAGACTGTATCCCAGCCTGTTCTGTTTAATGGAGCTCTTGAGATGGTCCTTCAGTTTTCTATGAGCTCTAGTGATCCTTGCAACTGACAAAGAGTATGATGAGCCTACTTGAGCCAGTGAGTTTCAGACTTTCTAGTCACTGGAAGTGAAGGGAAGATATGTCCCCAGAACAATCTAGATGAGTTATTTGATATAAAGGATGTTGTTTTATTCTCTCTTACCAACCTCAGTCTTGAACTGGGAGCAGGACTCTTTGTCAGTGACTATTGGGAGCCAAGATTAGACCACCCAGAGCAGCTACACCTACTGAACCTGCATGGTTTCATGGAATTCTGGATTTCTGTATCAAAACTAGGTTATTGCAGCCTACAAGGACCTTTCTTGTCTGCACAGATCTAAATGTCTCTTGCCAATCTGGGTCTCTGTTGACTCCTCCCAATATTTCTCTTTTTGTTCTTTGGAGGAGAGAATGGAGTCTACCCATTATTCATTTGAAATAAATATAAGGATAGAATTAACCAGCTGAAAAACTTGCAGATTATAATATCCTTTTCAAGTTCATCTCCATAAGAGTATCTAAATCACTTTCATTCCATTTCAGAAAGTCTTTGGGAAATAGAGCTTTCTTTGGTGTGACAAAAGTGGGTGCAAGCAAACTGAAAGCCCACAACTATCTTTTCCTTGCCTCATATGTCACAAACACCAACTTGATGCAACCCCTTTGGATCATCTATAATTGCACTCTCCATTCTGAACATGTGTCCCTACTGCTCTCCATCATAGTAGGAAGCTTGTTTGCCTTTAGAAGAATCATAAGCAGGATATAAACTAAAGACTCTTTTGGGATACATGCTGTAGCATTAGGTTTAATTGCTTTTTTTACCTCCCCCTAAATAAGCAATTTGAAGAACAAAGATGAATTTTCAGCAGAACGCCAACCAGCATGTTTTTTACTTGACACATCGCCCCACCAAGTTTCTTTCCTCTATTCTGTGGGTGTCAGGGAAATCGACTATGAATATGTGTTCAATCTAATGTCCTCATTATGAGTTGAAAAATATATGTTTTGACATTTTAATCTTTGTCATACTTGGAGGGGTGTGTGCATGTGCATATGTATATATACACATACATATGATATATCTATGAAAAGGTTCTTGTAGAGTCTGAGGCTATTGTAGAGCCTGGAGGCTTAACCTAATTGAAGACTAAGCTGTCAAGAAAAAGGGAAAGGGTCTGGCACAAAGGAATATGCCTTGCCCTCCTGTGAAGTGTATCCAACAGTGAAGGGCTGGGATCCACTCACCCAGCCTCCAGCAACTTTCCCAAATCAAGACTAAAAGAATAATGGGGCTTCTGTGGATAGAGCCATAAAATTGCCCACACTGCTACACATCATTCTATGAAAGAAAAATTCATGTTTACAAAATGGAAAAGGACAATGTTCATTAAACTCCCTAAGTAGGGGGTCAACATACTTAGTTTGGAAAACCGAGGTTAATCAAGGAAAAGCTTTTTCTGACAGTCACCCTTCCAGCAGCCACACTTAATGTTTATCCAAACCTGACCCCCATGGTGGGAACTTTCCGGGAGCAGCCCAAGGGACTGTGTCCTTAAGGGACTCCGGAAAAGGCCAGTCCTAGAAGATCACAGCCAAATAAAGTCTGCAATCACAAGGAAGACGGAGGTTGTAGCAGATTTCTTCCAGCTCACACTTTATCCTCACCTCAGTATGTGTTACTTTTAACGTGGGTAACTGAATATATATGTGAGATTTTAAGTTAATAAATTATGTCAATTGTTATCTTCTCCATGTGGTTTTGCTATTGAGTGATCCTTTAAACATACTTCATCTGATCTATGGGGTATAATTTCAAAGCAAAAGCTGAGACCCAGGTTATCAAACTGTTTTCCTCAGTACTTCTTAAAGCAACAGAGCTTGTGGTCAACTGAAAGAAGGGGTATGGTTTGCCACATCCTAATAGTTTTTCCTGGATAATTCCCATCACCTAGACACCAAGCCTTCTCTAGGTTGTATGATTACTGAAGTGGAAGATTTAACCTTCCGAGTTCCTTCCATATGTCTGTCCTAAAAAATGCTCAGCCAAGAAGAAACACCACAGCACTTTCAAAGATGAAAAAAATGGCCCTGCTGAGTTGTCTGTTAGTGCTGAGAGAATGTGAGGGTTTGAGTGCCTGAAATGCCCATTTCTGAGATCACACCTGTGGATGCAACTAAGACAGCCAGACAATCTATCGTCCCCTGTCCGCAAGTCAGGACATGAGCAAAATTTGCAGATGCCTCTCAGAACAGAGTTGGCAAGGGCAGAATCATCACTCAGCTAGAGCCCAAGCTAAAAATTAGGTAAGTAAAGTTTGCTCCAGTTGCCCGAAGGTTATCTTTGCATTGAGGAACATTGCTGGAGATGAGTGGAGTGGGTGTTCATAAAAAATGACCTAACTAGAGAACCAATTTCATAAATAAGTAACCAGTGATGTAGTTCTCCAGAGTCGCTGTACCAGCATATTACTTGGAAGGCACTAGGGTTCCATTTCATTTATAAAACAGGCTGTAACCTCTCAGGCTTCATAACTGTTTTCTACCCCTGTATACCTCCAACACACAACCTTTCTACCATGACCACCAGTATCAGATTTCTTCCAAAGTCACAGAATTCTGTGACTGACTTGGCTCTTAAGGGTCCATATAATCCATCACTTTCATTTTTACAGATGAAGGAAGTTCAGAGAAAAGTGACATGCTACCTCCCGTCAGGTGGTAGGCCTAGCTGCCAGGTTGTTCCCTCCCCACTATACTACATCACTACCTTGATCTGGTGTTTCTCAATGAGCATGTTTAAGAATCTCAACTAGGACTAAACATTCTACTAGCATCTCTAGAAGTGAGCTCTCACAAACCATCTGGGCCAGAGTAAGCAAAAATATATCCTGTCCATTCCTTAGGGACTTTGGAGGTCAAGGAGTGCCAATATCTGCAACCTCTCTTGATGGAGGTGGCAGCTCTGGGAAGGCTCTCTGAAACAGTATCCCTGAGCAGAAGAGACAAATCTGCTCAGGTGGCACAATGGATGACATTTTAGGCATAAATACCAATTGAGATGTTAGAAATTTGTCACCTCCACCCTTTTGCACCAGTCACCCCTTGGTTTTCTACTGGTAGACTGAATAAAAGACTGAAGATTTGATTTATTGCTGCCTATTATTTCCTCCCACAAACTCCTACAGAGTTTGTGATAATGTACCCAAGTGAGAGTTAGGGCACAGACACACCTAGACTCTTCCTCACATGTCAGAGACTGAGTTGGAAAGAAAAGACCTCAAATGCAGCACATACGTGAACTTTGCTCCACTGGAAATGTGCACCAAAGGGAATCAAAATTGCCACTGACTGAAAAATACCAGTGCCCCAGAGAGGGAATGACGAGCAAGGAGCATGGAGCAGTCAGAGGTTGCTCCAGTGGAGCTCTCTCCTTGGAAACACTGGTGAGGAGAACTGATAACATGCTGAACCCTAGTGTGGCAATGACATTAATGATGGGGAGGGTTCTAGAAGCAAATTGGAAATAACCATGAACCTTCATATCCTGCTGACAAGAATGTAAAATTGTATAACTGCTTGGAAAGTCTGGCAGTTCCTAAACATGCTAAATACAGAGCTACCATATGCCCCAGCAGTTCTACTCTTAGACATATAGCCAGGAGAAATGAAAATAGATGTTCACACAAAAATGTTTGCGTGGATGTTCATTCTTCATAATAACAAAAAAGTGGAAACTAAATGTACATCGACTGATGAGTGAATAAACATGATATATACACACAATGAAGGCCAAAAAGGGATGAAGTATATGCTATAATGCAGATGAAACTTAAAAACATGCTAAATGAAAGAAGCATATACCACATATGGTATGATTTCCTTTATATGAGATGTCTAGATAAGCAAATTCATAGAAACAACGTTAGTTAGGGTTACCTAAGTTTGGGGGAAGTGACAGGGGACTGATGAAGGGTATGGGGTTTCTCTTTGGGGTAGTGAAATAGTTCTAGAAGTGACTGTGTTGATGGTTGCATAGGTGGGTATACGAAAAACCACTTTAAACTGGCATACTGTGTAACATGCTAGTTAGACCTCATAAAGCTGTTACCAAAGAAAAATCTGTGAGCCTGGGCCTCGGTGGCTGACTAGTCACAAAACACTGTAGACCCTGGAGCAGACACCTGACAAGCAGGAATCTCAGCTGGGTTTGTGTGAACATCAGTTTTTATGAGGTATTGGGTGAGTGAAACCAGGACTGCTCCCTCAGAAAGTTGGCTGCAAAAGGAGGGAGAGGAGGAATGGTAGACAAGAAAGCTTGAGCCAGCTAGTTGCAGAGCATTTTTTTCAAGTCCGCGTCCTGCTTTGAAAGTCTCCTGAGTCTCAGTCTAGATCGCAAAGATTATAGTGACCTAGGAGTAATTTCCATTTCAAAAAACTAACAAATCTTGGGCTTCAAAGGACAAACTGGGCAGGCCTTTATGTTGAATTGGTAGTCACCTTATCAACTTGTGATAACCCAGGCTGTTGCAGGAGGATCATCTATGTTTTGTTACCATATCTATATACACAACACATAAATCTATGCTTAACAACAGTAGGCGGATAAAGGCATTTGGGTAAACAAATTGTTTCCCAGGATGGGTGCATACAGGTATCAACAAAGGAGCTCCTTGAAGGTGTAAAATTATGGAGAGGAAATACGGAATGTGGACATGCAGAATGGATGCCCATGGGTACCAGGAGAACATCCCACACCAAGTGCTCACTGTGTACTCAGACGCTCAGATGGGCCTGTGTGCCATTGTATTTATGAAACGGGGCCTCTTTTATGCTTTTTTTTTCAGTCTCTTAAAACTATTTATTGAAGGTTTCTTTTTTAATTAAATAATTTCTTTATATATAAATCTTACATCTTTGTGATCGCCAGGGTTCAACCCCCCACCCTCCCTGACCGTTCCCACCCTGTCCCGCCACCCCTCCTACCCCCAAGTTTTGTACTTTAATTTGGTTGTTAGCTTGTTTTGACTTTTCTTCATGGCTTTTTGTTTATTTTCCCCATGTCCCATATAATAGTAAAACCATTTGGTTTCTGTCTTTTCCTTTTTGACTTGTTTCTGCTAATATGATTTCTTCTAAGCCCATCCATGTTATCATAAAATCATCCAATTTGTTATTTTTAATTGATTAGTTCTTTTATACTTTTTAAAATCACTTCATTATGTGGGTCTTTCTTGTAAGCCACCGTAAATCTTCATGGAATGACGCCAGGCTTACACCTGTGCATACCTAACATCGGAAGATGTTCACTTTTGCACCAATAATGAAAATGAGGCCTTATGAAACTTAGGCAAGATCATTCATTACCTAGTTAGAAATAGAATTCAAACTCAGAAACCAGGGATAAGTGGCTCATCAGTCATGCCTTCCCCTCTTCTACTTGCAGCCAATCTCCAAGTTGGAATAATTCCACACAGTCCTGTTATTCAAACTACCACTTCGCTCTCTACAGATGACTCTAGCACATTAGTCTCATCAGTTGTCTACTGGGTGGCCTGCATTCATCCCTCAACATGTGACTTTACACCTCTGTCTTGCTCTTCCCTTTAAATGGGGTTCAAAACAGAACCCGTGCCGGTTGCATGAACAAATGTGTGTAGAATGCACTGGGACAAGAGCACTCAGTAAAGGTTACCTCTTGCTGCTGCCACTGTCATTCTCCATAAAGCTACTGGGTCATATTTTTGTGCCATACCCTGGCACAGAGTGTCAATAGTTTTCTAGTTACTGCACAGTACACAGCTCTTCTTGATTTTCTCCCTGTAGAACTTCCATTTCCAACCTTGCTTTTTGCCATTCTTTCTCTTGATTTTGTGCTTCATCCACCATGAACTTCCATATGTCCTGAGTATTGTGATATCTTCTCCTAACCTTCTTAGGAACTTTCCTGCACCCTTTATCATAGCACATTCTGTGTTAAAACTACCTGTTTACCTGCATCCTCCTTCAGACCATCGCTCCATTGTGGATAGAGTAAGATGTTAGTCTTGTCCCTAACTTCTTAGAACTTAGCAGTTCCCAGCACGCTGTAGGCTGCCACTCATTGGATGTCAGATGAATAAACAGATGCAAGAGAGAAAGGAAAGGTGGGAGGAAGGGGGAGGGGGGAGGGAAAAAGAGGGGGTTAGAGGAAGAAATGAAATAGATCTGTGTCTCCAAAATCCAGTACTCTTTGAACCCCTCCAGGTTTCCTGCAGCTCTCTCACAAAGAAGAAAGTAAGGGCAGCACTGAGGTAGTGACAAAGAAGTTTAGGGATACTTTTATTGCTCCCTCTCCAGTCCTGTTCCCACACTGGCAAATCAAAGATTTGTAATTACTTAAGAATCCTAAAGATTCCACCATGCTTACAGGCCAGGGCACACCTCTTAGGATAACATGCCAGAACTTTCAGCAACCCACCCCACATCTCCTTCCCACCTTGTCTCCCTCCCTTCTCTGCTCTGTGTGTCACAGATGCCCGCCATCTCCCAAAGACACAATGCTCTTTTCTGTCTGTGTCATTTTTCAAGGTTCTCCTTTTTTAGATAAATCTTTCCAGATCCAGCTCAGTTGTCATTACTTCCATATGAACCTGACGACAACCCCCACTGCCCCAGGCATTGTTAATACTTTTTTCTTTTGGCTCCAATAACACTCTATAGATCTTCGATCATAGCTGTAGGGTCAATGAGTTGGTCAGACTTGTTCCTCCATTAGCTACTATGACCAGCAACTGTGGTATTGCGCCCTCCCCATGACTGTACATCCTGGCCCAGTGGATGTGCGTATGTGCAAGTGGGCTTGCCTGGGCCCAGGAGGAGGAGATCAAAGGATGGCATCCAGGGTTTCGTGAAAGGGGCACAAAAGATTAAGATGATGGTTCATGGGTGATAAGGTGGTGGGAGAATTCTGGGGCAGATAACAATGTAAAAAAAAAAAGAAATTGTACCCACAAAATATAAAAAAATTAATTAAGGGGGACAAAAAAGGGTGAGTCACCCTGGGGCAGGGGAGAGCACGAGTGTTGAGCATGGGATTGGTAGAGCACAAGAGAACACCAGAGAGAGAGGCCAAAGAAAGAATGTGAGGATTCTGGGGGGGGGGGGAAGGGAGGGGGGGGGGAGTGGACACATGAGCCTGACCCTGACCCTACCCCTGCCCTACCTGGTATGTCCATGGCCCTGCTAGAACCCACCCAGATTAAGATGCTTGCACTACAATAGGTATCACAAACAGTATGCTTGCACTGCGTAGCTCACACAGTGCTAATTTGTTCATGTACTGTTTTGCCTTTCCTAGCAGGATGGCTAGTGTCCAACTATAATTTATATTGACCTTAGAATCAACCCAATTTCACTTCTTGAGGGCTGCATATGTTTAGGCAAGTTGCATATAGCCTATGACCTTCGGATATGGTAACATAAAGGTGTTCATAGAAGTGAGGTGATAAACCCTACCCTGTATGTATGTTCAGTACCTGGAACGCTGATCATGCCCTGGTGCTTAGCCCAGGAGAAAGCCAGAATGACAAGGACAGGTGTTCACACAGGACTAGGTAAGGTGTTCAGAGGAGCTGGAGGAGGTGCTGAGAGGAGGTGCCTCCATGTGGAAGAACCAGAAATCCAGGGAGTGGAGCAAGTGTTGGCATTTGGGAGAAAGGAGGAGAGGTGTCTGACTAAAAGTCAGGCCTCCTATGGCACTGGCCCCTCTACTGCTCCCCTCCACAGCCACCTGGGGCAGCCTTGCTAGCATGCATCTGCACCACTGCACAGGTGATGGCCCAGGCCCTGACCACAGCCCAAACACCCAGGCCTACTTTCCTTCAGCCACTTGCAGATGCAAACTGGGCCCTGTCTTTGTCCTTCTCTTCCCCATGCTTCAGCCCTTTAAGTTCTGAGGTGGGTCTGGCCAGTGCTGACAAGAGGGGCCACAGAACGGGAAGGCTGACTCTCCTGCTTCTTCTTGCTGCCAGTTGAGATAAGATGAACTTCGCAGTCTGTTCTCAGCATTCCTTTTCCAGCTGGAGTTGATTTAAGCTTGTTGGATTTATATAACATTGGAAAACGGTAAACTGTGTAAATTTGCTATGTTTTGCAAGGACAGTTATTTATGGAGGGGCATTTTTAACTCAAGTGCAGAAGTGTTAAATCATTATAATAAATTCATGCTATTCAGACTTTCTTACATGGTAATAAATTTTTTCTAAGCATGAATGAGGAGATCCATGATTCCTCTAATATACCATTATGTATTTCTTCTCAAAATGACATAGCTTACTATATCAACTTGGAGAATAATAGAAGGAGATTTACTGCATTGGAGGAACAAGGAGTGGAGCAGCTGTGAGTCCCAGAAGTGACTTGGGCCCAGCGCCCCCCACAGGATGTCTCTCTGACCTAGGTTTGCTTTCTACCACTTGGGAGGGGCAGCCTGTGCAGTGTCTGGACCGCAGCTGGGCCAGGAAGAGCCTCTTAGCAGGGAAGTTGGGCCAGGGACCAATGGCCCTCTGCCCTGTCATCTGCAGAATGAACGGGGCTCTGTCAGAAAGGAAAGCTGTCCATGGTGTGAAATTCCTTCCAAAAATCAGTCTGGTGGAGAGCTGCCCTGCCCCCACCCTCATGCATCAGTTGGCTTTCAGTTCCTCACCTGGATATTCACCTGGACCGGAAGAACAGAGCTTTCATCACATTCTGAGAGGAACTGTGTCCAAGGCATATAGACAGAGACAACCAAAGAGAGTGAGCTCACATGTAGCTTTGACCACTCGGACAGGTGTTTGAACTTTGAGACTGAGCAGGTGCCTGCCAGCGAGGAGAACTGGGTAAATCACCTTACTTAGCACTCCACCAGAGGTGCAGGTCCAAATCCTTGCTCTACCATCATAGCTGTGTGAATCTCGTCACCAATGCAAATCAGTGCCTCTACTTGAGAGGTGCAGCTAGCACACATCTGCCTGACCTGGTTCGCGGTCTATGGGGGACCCTGAAAGGGCAATTAGGCACCCACTGGGAAACAACCACAAAGCACGTTGCACTGTGCTGTTAGTGATCAGAAGGAAGGCAAGGGGCTGCGGGTCCCCCAGAAGCAACACCGGAAAATCCGTAACAGCTACACACCACATGTTCTGTGCCCCCCACCACCACCAGCACCATGATTGCTGCTTACTGCATGCTAACACCTCATGCTCCCATCTCCTCCCTTAGCAGCAGCAGGCCACCCACTGTCACACCCAGTTTTAGGATGTCCTTTACTTCTCTCCAAGCCTGGGCTGCCTTCCTGAGATTTGGGATTGTGGCAGAGCCATCACCTCACCTTGGGCCTCCTATAGGTCCAGACTCTCTGGATCTCAGCCTCAGGGACTATGAGAAGCAGACAGTGCTATAGTCCACGTGGCCACCTGCCTCCCTCAGAGCTACCTACGGGTTACAGTGCCATTCCCTCTCTTCTCCTCCCCTCAACCTCCACACCACTTCCAGTATTGCAAATCTGTCTCTCCTCTCCTCAGAACTGTTCCCTTGTTTTGCTAGCCTGACTGCTCCTGGGGCTGGGGGTAAAAAACAAGTATCCCCAGTCATTTTGGAGCCAGGCCAGGTAGCATTTCCACAGTGAGCTGCAAGCAGAGCCCATGGTGGCCTCCTCATGTTGCCCACAACATTCACACTGTGTCCATGCTTATGGACTCCTCCCTTCCATTATCTTGTGCTCTGCAAAGGAAAAGAGGTAAGGAAGGAAGGGGAGTTGGTCCCTGCCTTGCCCAGTCCACATGGCTGACAGCTCTCCCCAGGCTGACTCAGTTAATGCTTCAAATGGCCACATTTCTTTGTTAAGTATTTTATTTTGAAAGCAGATCTACCAAGAAGTTTTAGAAATAATACACAGAATTCCTACATATCCCTCATGCATATTTCCCAAAAGTTAGCACTTTAACTTATTTGCTTATTATTCATTCTTTCTCAGACATATAGAAACACATATTACTTTTTTCTGCAATATTTGAGAGTAAATTGCAGAGATATTACTCTTATTTCCCTAAATCGTTCAGCATGTATTTCCTAAAATCAAGGACATTCTCTTATATAACCACAGTACAATGATCAAAATCAGGAAATTAACATTTAATCCAGTGCCATTATCTAAACTCTGCAGACCCTGTTGAAATTTTGCCAGATTTCCTTATTAGCATTCCATTTTAAGTTTCCTTTCCTCAGATATCTGTCTTAACAAAAGAAAAATAATTCTGGTTCCGGATCCACTCTAGAATCAAAAGCTGCATTTAGTTATGTCTCTTTATGTGAGTTTGAACCACTTATTTGATAGTATGTTCCCCAATCTGAGTTTGTCTGATATTTTCTTATAATTTATATGAGGTTATGCATTTTCAGCAAGAATAAGTGATGCTGGGTGCTTCTTAGTGCCTCACAGTAGGAGGTCCAGGACAATCATTTCCTTCATTCTAAGTGATATTAACTTTGATCATCTGGTTATGGTGATGTCTGGTTTTCTCTGTTGTCAAATTACATGCTTTCTTTTCATTTATGCATGGGGTAGGATAATTTGAGGCTATGTAAATATCATTTCTCATCTACTTTTTACCCACTAGTTTCAGCATCCATTGATGATTCAGCACATTTTATTTAAATCCTTAGTCTTCTGCTGTGGTATGACTTCCTGCTTTGTCCAGTGCTTAGGAGAGATTAGAAAAGGAGACAGGGAAATGCAAATCGAAACCACAATGAGATACCAACTCACAACAGCAAGAAAGGCCCATAGTGGAAAAAAACAGGCAACAAAAAGTGCTGACGTGAATGTAGAGAAAAAGGAACACTTTTACACTGCTGGTGGGGGTACAGACTGGTCTAACCACTGTGGAAAACTGTGTGGAAAACAGAACTACCATTTGATCCAGCAATTCCACTTTTGGGAATCTTCCCAAAGGATATCAGAACACTAATTCAAAAAGAAACCTGTTCTTGGATGTTTATTTGAGCACTATTTACAATAACCAGGATATGGAAATAACCCAAATGCCCCCAAATAGACAAATGAGTCAAAAACTTGTGGCATATTTATACAATGAATTATTTAACAATCAAAAAAGATAAACATATCATTTGCAGCAACATGGATAGAGCTAAAAGGAATCATGATAGCGGAAACAAGCCAGAAAGAAAAAGAAAAATACTGGGTGGTCTCACTTGTATGCAGTGGATACAGGGAAATTAAACTAACAAAAAGACAAGAAAATGTTAAAAGTAACAAACCAACACCAGAACTAAAGCACACTACTAGGGAGGGAGGTGTGAAACCAGGGTGGGATGAGCATAAAGAGATCAAAATGAAAGTTTCAGGGTGACATGGTGGTGGGAGAACCTTGGAGCATACAATGATGTTAAATACACACACATATATACATACACACATACATACACAGATAATCAGTGAAAATAATTAAATCTGCAAAGAAAAAAGAAAAGGAGACAATTCCTTTTTTGTCCTTCAGCTGGGGCAGGAGCCACAGAGGCTGAACAAAAGAGAAGGGGTGGAAAGGGCCCAGTGAAGTGCCCCCCCCCCCACTCTGAAGGCAGGAGTTTGCACTAGAGCCTCATGGAGTAAGTGGACCCTGCCTGAACTAAAGGCAGGGAGAATCTGAATGATCAGAAATGTAAAATAACATGAGAAATATGTCCATTATAGTAAGTCATCCTTGAAGGATGTCCTGACCCAAATGCCTATCATCCCAGGAATTCTGACGTTACTGAGAAGTCCAGAACCACCAGGCTTGCTTCTGATTCCTGCTGCAAAGTGGAGCAAAGTGCTCCACCAATTTTAGCGTAAATATTTATGGAGTTTTCAGGGCTTTTGCCTTTCCATCATTAGCCTCTATGACCAGCACCTTTGGTGTTGTGCCCTTCCATGATTGTGCATGCCTGGGTCCCATGGGTATGCACCTGTATAAGGGGTTCACAGAGTCTGGGAGGAGGCAGTAAAGGGGTGGCATCATCCTGGGGGGTGGAGGGTGAAGAGAGAGAAGAGCACAGGAAAAGAGAGCATGAGAGAGCACCAGGGAGAGAGAGCAAGAGAGCCCAGAGAAAAAGTGTAAAGATTCCTGGGAAGCTGGAGGGGCTCACCTGCCTCCCAGTCCCCCTGTCCCTGCTGCCTACCCTGCTGCTTGCCATGTAAGTGGCCCATCCTCCCTGCCTGGTGTACCTGTGTACCTGGTTCCCTGAGAAAGCTTTACAGCCTGTAAAATCCACCAAGGGCTCTGATGTTCTTCGTTGGCTCCTAGTACCAAAATAGAACCTGCCCAGACTGGGATGGTTGCAGTACAAGTGCCTTACTGAGAAGGTACCAGGCATAGGGGACGTCAGAAGGGGCCATGAAAACACTCCTCCCACTCAACACCTCCTGGCATTCATTTAGCAAACCTTGTGTGCCTTTAGGTGCCAGACATGGAGATCCAGGCTGAAGACACAAAATGCTCATTATCATTTATGTTGATCAAAAGGGAAGCCCAAAAATGCCCTTATGGGTCTCACAGCTCTCACAGCAAGGCCACCAGTGTCTTCTGCTCAGATTCAAGAGCAGAAGGGCGGGGGGGGGGGGGTGTCACTATTGCTGAGCTTTCTTATTCAGAGCGTTCTCATTCTCTTTCTGAGAACTAGGCTGAGGACCTGCATGAAGCCCCCCTCTGCCCTTCTCTCCCCACTGCCCTTCCCAGAGCTAGCAAAGAGCTCCAAGCACATGGGAACTGAGTTGAATCTAGATACCTGCTCACTTTGTAGGCAAGGAAACCCACAGGTCTCACCTCTCCAGGACCATCCTGATGCCTCTCAGGTCCTGTGGTGAAGCTGTGCATCTGTCTGAGGCTTGGAGATACACAAGGAGGCTTCAGTGAAGAGGCATCCGGCATGATTAGGATGCTTCTTCCAATGTAAGACAAATGTGCAAGCATGGAATCTGCCTCTCACCGTGTGATACACAGCACGCCAGCTCAACTCTTGTGGAAAATGGGGTCCAGGATCATTGAGCAGATTAACTAGGATGGTGTCTTTGAAGTAGCCAAAACATGTCTGAGTGGCCAGTAAGGGGACTGTTTTAAATGAGGTCTATGTCTAACCCCCGTATATTCCTGCCTACCTAAGACATCTTGTGGTTTTTCGGAAGGTCTGGGGCCTTCTACTCCTCCACACCCCCTCCCTTAGGGTCTCTTGTAACCCCAGTTCACCCACTAACTCTCTATCAAGTGTATCTTTTCAGTGTGGACTACTTGCCTTTAGTCCTCAGGGAATAGTTCCTGCAGTTGTCTTTTGTTTGTCAGGGACCATCTAATGGGGGGAATGAGGACAACTGATTTTTAGTCTGGTCTCTATTACTTTGTCGCAGAGTGGCTTTTGACAAGTTATTTACCTTCCCTCTGATCATTTATCTGGAAAGTAAGATGATAGCACCTTGCAGAATTACTTCCAGATTAACGCTAATACCCGTACCACTTGGTGTTTCACCATACATGGGAGATAAGCAGGTTAGGGATCAAATACACTCCCTATCCCACAATAATTTTCACCTAAAAAGCAAAACTAATTAGGTAGAACCCAAGTCCACCCAAAGAAAAAGACCTAAGGATGGGGTCCAGGCCTGAGCAGGGCTGGCATGCAGTGAGCAGAAGCTTCAGCAGCAGTGCTGGGTCTGCCCAGGGGCTCCACGCTAGTTCCAGGGATTGCCACAGGGCGTGAAAGTGACACATGGTCACATTGCATCAGAAGCTCTCTCTGGATCCCAAGGGAAGAGTAGATGGGAGACAAAGTTGGCAGTACCTGGGTCCATTGGATTTCCTATCACCCCATTGTCCCCAGAGTTGGGCTCCAGAAGGAAGGGAGAGAGGGACAGTGGCAGAGGTGATTCTTGTGGAAACTCTGGACATGAGAGCATTCTTCATACCTCAGTCAGTGAAGTATCAGCCATTCACAAATGGTTAACATTTTCCCTTTATTTTGAGTGATGGAAAACCAGCTTGCATTGATCTTAAGGAGTTGCTTCTAGTTTTCTCCAGAGTTCAGCATACTGGAGAAAACAGAGCTGACACAGCTCAAAAGGTTTTTGAACTTCAGTTAACTGCATAAAATGTGAATAAAGGATGCATTAATTCATTTTAATTTCCTCTTACTGTGAAAAATAAGTTACCTGGGTCTGTGGGTTTTTGAATGCTCCCTCCACACTCTCTCTTCTGTTCTTACCAGCAGCAAGTGCTACTGGCAGAGAATTATATACTCATTAGCGACATGTGTAGTGGGTGGTCACCCACACACCGTAAGAACTCACTCCAGTACCAGCCCCATAATCAAGGAGACAAGGCCAGAAAAGACCTAATCACACAGATGATGTCACTTATTAAAGGCATAATGGGAATGACTGAAGAAAAATGGGAGGAGAAGGAGGGAAGAGAGATGGAAGAAATGAGAGGTTTGGGAGGGGTGCCACACACAGAGGATTTACAACCAAGGAGGATGCAATGTAGCAATATAATTAAGACCTTGCAAACAGACCTGGACGTAAACCCTGACTCTGGGGTATTCCAGCAAAGACTTTACCTCTCTCAGCCGGTTTCAACTGCAAAATAGAGGCGATAACACCTACATCAGAGAATTACTATGAAAATTAGGTGAGATTGCAATAAAACAACTCTTCACATAGTGATAACTAACCCATAAATGATATGGGTAAATGATAAATAAATGATAACTAACTATATCATACCTCAGAAAGCACCCTTGACCCCTGTGGCAAGGAAAAGAAAAGTAAAATTAAACAATGGAGTTACCTCAATTTAAAAAAACTTTACATAGTAAAAAAAAAAAATGTAAGAAAATAAAAAAGGTATCCTACTGAATGGCAGAAAATATTCACATAATATATAACCAATAAGGGTTTAATAGACAAGAATTTTTAAAAAAGAACCCTTAGACAATTTAACAATAGATAAACAACCCAATTAATAAATGGGCAGTAGATGTGAACAGAAAAGCCAGATAATCAGAAGGCCAAGAGGCATATGAAAAGAGATTTGCTATCACTTCCAATAAGAGAGATGCAGTTTAAAACCACAGTCAGATACCTTTTCATACCAGTAAAAATGACACCTATTCAAAAGACCTCCAACAAGCGCTGGAGAGAACGCAGAGAAAGAAACTATCACACCATTGGTGGAGATGTAAACTGGTGTAGCCATTATGGAAAGTGCTCTAGACTTATCTCAAGAAACTCAAAAGCAGAAACACCATGTGACCCAACCATCCCAGTCTCTCCAAAGCACTTGAAGCCATCAATGAAAAAAAGAAAGAAAGAAAGAAAGAAAGAAAGAAAGAAAGAAAGAAAGAAAGAAAGAAAGAAAGAAAGAAAGAAAGAAAGAAAGAAAGAAAGAAAGAAAGAAAGAAAGAAAGAAAGAAAGAAACTCTACTGCAGCATTGTCCACAGTAACTCAAACACCGTAAGTTGTGTAAATGCCCCTTGGCAGATGATTGGATCAAGGAGATGTGGTTTTGTCTACACTACAGAAAACTATGCTGTCATAAGCAAAGACGAAATACTGCCATTCACAGTAGAATAGAGGGAGCTCGAGGGAACTATGGTTAGTACAGCATGTCAAAATGACAAATACTGGACATTTGCATAGTGAACAATTTGACATAGTAAAATACTTACAAAAATTAGCGGATATTTGTAAAAGAAGTGAGGGATCTGTGGTTAAGAGGAATAGGGTAGAGAGAAGGGATGATGGATGATAGGAGAAAAGAGAGAAAACCCCAACAACTAAGAGAGTTAGCAGATGGGTTCCAAGCTCCCCTAGTGAGGGGAGTTTGACATCTGCAGGCCTGGGCTTGTCTCTCGGGAACCCCATGACCACCTGGGAGGGTCCTGGCTTTGGGTCTCCCATTTATAACAAGGATGATAGCTGAATTTCTTTGATTACTGCACCCCACACTCGCACACCAGGGCAAACAGGAACAACTGATAACACCAACTGCTCTGGGGAGAGTGGCTGGTGGATCCAGGGTGGGAAGGCTTTTCACTGTGTACTATTTCACCCTTTTTGAATTTTGAAATATATGGATGTTATCTATTCAAAATTAAAAATACAGTTTTTTAAAATGCAAATACTAAGTTAACATGCAACCTGAGGCTACATAAAGAGACTTCAGACAATAGCCACATTGGTGCAGGGAATGCTCTTTAGAAAAAGAAAAGGCAGAGAGAGAAGAATGGACATTGGGACTTCAACTAATTGGGGTCCCTGGAAAAAAAGCATGAACTGTAAGAGAGGTGTGTGCAACTCACCGTGACAGGAAGTCTCTGAGAGAGTCACAAGTTGACCAGACTTAAGAGAAAATGACTTTCAGTGGTCTGCTGTCAAGTTCAAACTTGCTTCAGTTAGGAATCTCCGGCCGGAACCAGGGATCGCGTTTCGAGTCCCTCTCGGGGCACGTAGCGAGACCTAGTCCCCCCCAAAAATAACTGGGCATGGTGGCATGCGCGCCTATAATCCCAGCTACCTGAGAAGCTGAGGCTGGGGATCGCTTGAGTCTGTGGTACCCCGGGCAACGTGAGCCTGCAGTTCCACGGGCAACAATAGTGAGACCTAGTCTCAAAAACAAAACAAAAAAAAAAAGAATCTACAACTCAGAGAATTCTTGGGGTGGAGTGTAGCTGGGTCTGTGTCTCATTTACTCCTCATCACTCTTGGGAGGATATACTATCTCCACTTTAGAGATCTGAGGCTCTGCGAGATTAAATAATATCTCCAAAGAGGTACAGGAAGTATTTGACATAACTGGGAATTACATCCCATTCTGAGCAAATCTATGCCCTCTCACACTGATGGACTAGTCTCTACCTTCTTCCACAAGGGGTAAAAGCAGAGATGGATATATACGAAGCTCCTCAAAGGGATGAGGAGTAAGATTAGCACAAGAAGAGGAGGGGGATGGGATGCTGGTGCTGCCTGTCCACTTTCCACCTCCATCACTAGTCAGGCCTTGGGCCTCTGAGAGTGTTGGACACCAGAGACTGGTGGGGGGAGGGACAAGGCAGAAAAACAAAAAAGGATTCTTAAGGAGAAGAGAGGACAGAGAGGAACAGTAGAGAGAGAAAGCTATGGTGCAAAAAGCTTTTACTTACAAATTCTTATCCGAAGAAAGGGAGTGTTGGTTTGACCCTTATTCCCAGTGTGCATTAAAGCATTTCCAAAACACCTACTCCTTGGGAACTTGCCTTCAGTTGTCTGCAGGCTGTTCATTCCTTCCTTAACTCATTCATTCATCCTGGCAGTGAGTCAGCAATGACTGATTATCAGAGTGCTCAGAATCGTCTATTGGAGGTGGAAAGTCGATGGGCTAACCAAGTTTATCTGGGGTGGATTCCTTTTCAGAAACTAGGCAGATGGCAGCCACAGTGGCATCTACAACTGTCATCCTGCACAGGACAGGGCCCCTGAGTAATCTGCCCAGTAGTCCCCTTAGCTGGTGGGGATGTTCTTGTGGGTTCTGCCCAATGTGACTGAAACAGTGGCCCTGCAGACGCATGCAGGTTGGAGCTGCAGCCCTCCCCCCAAGACTTGAAAGGCAGAGGATGTGGAGGCTCTCATGTGGATGGGAAGCTCTTGTTGTCTGTGTCTCACTGCACTGATGCTCTGTATGCCAGAGAGGGTGGATCAGCTCAGAATAGGAAACATCAGAAAACCCAGAGGAGACTGAAGCTATTAAATAAAAGGTGTCAGTAAATATATTCTTTTCATAGTAGCATCACACAGAAAGGAGGAAAGAAGGGAGAGAAAAGTAAGAGAAAAGATCATAGTAAAAGTGGGGGATGAAAGGCAGAAGGGCTACTGAAAGTGCAGTTGATAACTGAGCCAAGAGAGACCAGCCCCATGCCCCCGCGCCTGCTCACACCAAGAGCCCCTGCACAGGCTGGGAGGAGCCCCAAGTTCCCTCCACCTCCAAAGTCAGTATACATCAAACTGTCCAGCAGACCAGAGTCAGCCCTTAAGCATCAATGCCACATGGACCATCATGGGAAACTGAGGTACCTATCAATGAAATGACTTGATACTTGTAGTTTGCCTCAAAGTAATTCAGCAGTTGAACACATGTTGAAGGCAGGTGACAGGGAAAAAAAGGTTCTTTAGGAAAGCAATATCTGTACTTTTCATTGTGTGAAATACAAAGTTTATAATTAATAAAACATATCTAAAAAAAGAGGAAAACGGAGAAATCACAAACTGCAGTAGAATATGAGCGTTGGAATATAAGAAGTTAGTAAGAGTTGCGTCTTGGGGTTTTTTTGAACAACGCTGAAAATCTTAACCAGGGCGTTCTTAACCAGGGCATGATGGATGGATTACAGGAGCCCCAAAGTTTCTGTAAAGTTCATATGTCAAGTGACCTGATAGTTACCAACAAGGTTTTAAGGAGCCCTAACTTCCCTCCTCCACGGCCCCCCACAAAGGATTCCAAATGTTTTCTCCCAAAGTGCTATCCGTCCATTATATACATTAGTTATATGGTAGGTGGCATTTAAATAGAGCATTTGTTACAGAACCTTTGACTCCTGTGTTACTGAGCTTAACCAGGCCTGGAACAGAGCAAAACGGACTCACTTCACAGCCCAGCTGCCCAGGGCCAGCTCCCAGGGCCCCCTGCTCCTGGGCCATGCCTTTCCATGGATATGGGAAGCCACGCCTTCTAGGAAAGACAAACAGCAAGGGCTGGGGGAGCAGTGTCTGCACGGGCAGCAGCACAGCAGAGAAATGGGTCACTGGTGTTAAGAATGACAGGCAGGAGTGATACAGCTGGTGTCCTCAGGCACTCAGGGGGGCTTTTGGTGGCAAATGTCCAACAGAAACCCAGAGAACTTCTTTGAAAACACTTTCCATTCTTACAACACCCAGTGTTGTCACATCCAGTCCTTTGAAGCAAATTCTTCTCAAGCTGAGTGCCCATCAGAATCCCCGAAAAGGGCAGAGCTGGTTGCCACCTGGGCTGGCAGTCTGTGGGCAGGGATGTGTGGGTTAGTTCAGGAGACGAGGACAATGAGGACGAAGATGAAAGCTCATCCTGGAACCATTTCCATATTTAGGTCAAGGCTTGATGGCTGCCCTCGTTGCCCGACACATGAAGACATCTCCCCCCCAGACGGGCACTACACAAGGCAGTGGGGAACATGGAATGGGCCCCTGGGCCTGTGGAGAGATGGAGGGGGGGATGGGAACGCAGGGCGCAGGCACTGCTCGCAGGGCGCTGGGACTCTGAGCTATCCTGGCCACCACTCCCCCTTCGCAGAAGACAGGACAGGGCTGAAACTGTTCCCACTCCCACAAGAGGACAGCACAAAGACCCCAACCAGGTATGGAAAACCACACAGCTTCTCCGCAGCTCACCTGGCAGCAACTCTGTTCTCGGTCTTGGAAGGAGATAGAGACACTGAGTGGGAGTCTGTCCATTCGCTGACTAGTCTGTCGGCTGAAGAGTGGGGGGAGGGGTTCAGGGAGAGGGGCAGTATCTGTCCTAGGACAGGGCGGGACACAGGCTTGCCTTGTAGTACTGGGCTGGGCCCTCATTCCAGGGAGCACTGCTCAACTTCCCATGTCCCCTCCCCCACGTCCCAGTTCACATCTTTCCTTCTTCAGAGCCCCAACCCCACCCTAGAGGCCTTCTCAAACCTCCTCTTCGGGGTTTGGTTTCCATATCATTAACTAGAGTTGGCGTCCTCCAGGGTGGGGGCCCATTCCTCCCTACACTCTCTCCCACCAAGGGTGGGGGGCATTCCTCCCTACACCCTCTGCCACCAAAACCCTGATTCTGAGGGAACCTTTCAGAATCCAGTTTCTTCGGTCCAGGCAAGTTGTGAACAAGGCAGAAGGTGCAGGACCAGAAACAAAATGGTCAGTAGTCAGTGTGGGGTTGAGTCCTCACCCTTCTCCCATTACGGTGTCACTCCTCTACCACCTTCCTCCCCTTCACTCACAGCACTCTGCCCCCATGCCAACACAGATGAACTGCCAGGTGGAAAGGAACTTTCCGCTGCGTTTGGATACAGCATCCCTGTCTGCCAAAACAATAACAATGGGTTTGCAATGGAGACTTTCAGAGACACACACCAGTCCAGAGGTTTTTCTTAGTGTGGAACTTTCTTTTATTGTTCCCATCACCTCCCAAAAAGCAAAGGCTCAGGAGGGCCCAGGTGGCAGGCCTGGAGAGGACAGGACTGCGAGGCCCCCCTGCACAGCTGGCCAAACTCCAAGAAGCACAGACCACCGAAGAAGTCTTTTTTTTTTTTTAAACTGTGCTTTATTTAGGGCTAAGCTGGAGAAAGCGTCATCCAATAGTTACAGAAGGTTACAAGGAGTTTTAGGGAGTTGAGTGTGAAAGGAGCAGTCTTATTGAACTGCAGCTGTTTTTTTTTACAACATCTGGACATCCTAAAAGGAGGAGCCAAGAGAAAGAAAAAAAAATTAAAAATAATAAACCAACAAAATAGACAGAAAGAAAGGCAGGAGGCCTGAGAGGAGCCAGATAGTTGTTCTCATAAAGAAAAACAAACAAACAAACAAACAACAACAACAAAAAAAAAAAACAGGAAAAAATGGTAGGTCGGAGGGCTCCCTGGCCTCCAGATGAACTGGGCATCAATGAGGAGGGTATCGAGGCAAAAATGCCAAAGCAAGTCTTCCCAACGGTGCAAATAAATTATAATAAATATGTTATACTTTAAAATATATGTGTTCTTAAATAATTCAGTGTTTTTTCTGATTCTGAGATTTTTAAGCAATGTCTTTTTTAACTGCTCTAAAGTCATTTACCAAAGATAAATATCGTGCTTTCATTAAATAGTTTTCCTTGTTTTTTTCTCTATCATTACAATTAAAAGTCCTACAAAATATGCAAATTTATTTACAGAAAAACAGAGCCGGCATCATTTAAACATCCCTGTTTTTCAAAATTCCTTGTAAACAGTTTCAGAAATTCTTCAAAGATTGTTTATTTTTCTCTCTCTTGTTTAAGGTTTTTGTGTGTGTGTGTGTTGCTTAGTTGTTTTAAGATGAAAGTTCCCAGGTCTCCCTTGCCCGGAAAGTCTCTGGAGCAAGCATGGAAGGCGAGTGAAGCGGAAGGTGTCAGGGCTTGCAGAGAGTGGGCGAGCGCGCGCAGCTCCCGGAGCGAAGCGAGGCGAGGGTGAGGCGCGGCCTTCCTGCCGATGGCGCAGCCTCCACCGGTGGCATGGGCAGCCAGGAGCCCGCAGGTCTGGCGAGTCGGCCTGGCCCTTGGGGACAACGGTGTCCGACAGCACTCGCGGGGAGAAGGGATTGATGCTCAGTCTAAACTCTACAAAAGGACAGTCCTACAACATCTGGGATTTTAGCAGTAACGCTAACTTCTATAGGTTTTTTTTTTTCCTTTTTTTTTATTTTTTGCTTTCCTCTAATTTTTCTTCTATTATATAGGTATTTTAAACTTTTCCTTTTTAAAATTCTGTACAACTATTATGATTTTAAGAGGGGGAAGAGTTAGAAGCATTTACAGACTTTTCACAACAATTATCTTGCCTTGTAGGTCCTTTTTTTCCCCTCAATTTTCTCATACCTCACGGTTAATGAGTTTTAATATTTTTGTTGCTTTCCCCAAATATCCACCAATTTGTTCATCTCAACAGCTCCATCCAGACATATAATACAGAAAACCATAGGAAAGTGTCATAGACTTGAATGAGGGTAATCAAAGCGCCTCTTGAAGTATCAAAGAACTATTATCTTGCTGTTTTAAAAGCATTGAAGCATTATTTTTTCTTTTTTTTCTTTTTGTTTTTTTTTTTAATTTTTTATTACATTTTTTTCATAGAATCGCTCTAAGCTGTTCCAAGAACAGCTATGAGGCAGGAAGGAGGTGTTCTCCATCCCCCTCTGTTTGACATAGAGCTACACATCTGCAATAAAAAGTTTGGTCCTTTGGTCCCTAAATAGCTAAAGGAATGACAGATAGAGATGCTCTGTGGCGGCCTCCCAGCCGCCCCCTGGGGACCAGGCCCCACCTCACCGCTTGCCCCAGCCTGCCTCAGGCGCCCATGGGCTGGAAAAGCCCCGGGGATCGGTAAGCAGCGTCTCTTCCCAGTTCCCAGCCCTTCAGCCTCCCCATCTGGTCTCAAGTTATTATGTTTTAAAGTTGCCTTTTTTGTGTTATTTTTTCTCATTTTTCTTCGTCATCTTCTTCTTTATGTCATATATATTTTCCCCCAAACACGTGCCCTCTGAACTCCATAGACGCTATACTTCCCTTGAAGAAATGTTACAGTCACAGAGAGTGTCTGGAGTCTTCAGCTTGATTGATATTGGCTGATATGTCAAAGGTGTCATCCAACAGTTCTCATTTATAAATATATATAGAGAGAGGTTTGTTTTTTAATGTAGCCCGTTCAGCATCCTGCCCTAAAATGAAGAAAATCAGGGCTGATTAAGCCAAGAGAGGAAACACAAAAATCATCCAAACACCAAAAGGAGCCTGCCTTGGGGGTTGGGGTGGGAGCTCTGGGGGATGGTGGGAGGGAGGGAAGAGACCAGCATGAGAATTAGTCATGATCATGATGCACAAGGAAGAAATCAACTGTTCTATTTATTCAGAGTAAGAAACCACTGGGAGGGCTCCTGGTAAGGGGCGGAGCTAACTGAGAGAGGTCTCGGTTTGGGTTCCTTTATAGTTCAGGATTGGGGGTGGCTAGTTCTAAAGGGAGAATTTGGGACTGGATGGTTGCTATGAATTCATAATTAAACTGATCTCTGAGGGATGTAGCCCAGATACAATATGTATACAGAAGCCTAGCAAACAAAGTAGCAAAAATCTAACAGCCCAGCCCACTCCTCCCCATTTGAGGCAAAAAAGGAAGACAGATCCATGACATCAATTTTGCAGAATCCTTGCCCAGTTCCCAGCCAACTGCTTCTTTCCCGAGGTCAAGCAACTATTTGCGAGGCTATGTATATATATGTATATCTGGATATATGTGTAGAACAGATTCACCTGCACATATGTGGATATACATGGATATGTGTGTATGTATATGCATAGAGACACACATACATACACACACATATAAATTTCTCATACATGCCAGGGAATTTAGAGGAAATTCAGAACTTTAAGGGAGTGGGTGGGAGAACCTAAAAGAACTTAAAACAGATTTAGTTATCAAACTTAAATTAACTCAGTTCTCAATTTGTTTTGAATGGTGGCTTTTTGGTGTTTTGTTTTTAAGAAAAAAAATCATGATCTGACTAGAATCAGAAGGAGAATGCTTAATCATTGTGAATTAACAAATGAGACTCATCTCCATTCTAGCAAGCAGCTTCCACTTATACATGGGGGTGACTGGTTACATCAAGAAAGTTAGAATTGCAAAGCCCCCAGTGGAGGGGACAAGGTCATGCGTATATCAATCCATGCTGGCAGGTTTTTCACACTGTTGATTCAACAAACAGCAAACCGTACACAGCAGTCTAAACAATTACAACACCAAATAAAATAATAAAAAAATTAAAAAACACTTGTCAAGGACCCTTTTTCAGTTGTAAACAAAAAGGTGCATTTTGCTTTTGTCAGAACTGTTTTTTTCCAAACCAACCAAAAAGCCCTCCCCAACCCCCAGCCCCCCACCTCCCCTCCCAACATTTAATTTAGCAGAAGTGCTACAATACAAACCTTACAATTGTTACCGGGCTCTCTCTCAGAGGCCTCTGGCTTTGTACTCTAGGTTTTTGATTTAGAAATTTTTTTTTTGGTTATCATTCTATTACTGTAGAGATTTGGTTTTTGGTTTTGTTTTTTCCTTTTGAAGTGAGATTTAAAATAGCCTAACTGAAAAAGACCAGACCTAGGAAAGTGTCAATTGAAAAAGGCCCCCAAATTTCTAGAAAAAAATAAAATCACAATATTTTCAAGTGCAAGTAAATCAACCACGCATAGATATATTTTAAGATGTTTTCCTTATTTTTAAGAAAAAAAAATAATGGTTTGCACAGTTAAGTGATCCCATGTTGGAAAATTCAGGAATTCATCTTTATTTTTACTGATTTTTTGTTCTTTTTGTTTTGTTTTTTTTTCTCTATGTGACATCTAGAGAAGCATAAAAAAACGCTGAACAAGAAAAACCAAACAACAGAAAGTAAAACCACTGCAAGCACCAAGAACGAAACAAAAATGAGCACAGCAAAAAAGATTGTGGCAGCACAAAAGTCAAGAAAATGCACGTGTGATCATGACTGGCCAATCATCAACTGATACGACATCCAAGGAAAACGCTCCAATCACAGCACCTCCACGAAACTTGACGGCAACTGTCATGCAACCGATTCTTAGCCTTGTTACATGACGCCATCATGTCACACTGTGAACTTTGAGTTGATTTGAACTTACGGATGGGGGACTGTTTTCTCCACTCTCATGTGATTACGTGAACTTTATTCCTAGCTCAGCGCGAGACTGTGGTGGATTTGACTGGCCCTGGTTGGGTTGTTGGAATTTGATTGAATGACAAAAGAAGAAAAGATTTATATATATATATTTATATATGTAGAGAGAGAGAGAGAGAAAGAGAGAGGACAAGAGAGTGTGGGCAAGGGGGAAGGAAGAGGCAGGGGTGGGGAGGGGGGTCGGGGAGTGTGGGAGGACAGGGAGAATTGGGTGGGGGATGAAGAAGGGCAAGGAAGAAGTTAAAACAAAATTAAAAGGAAAAATATTTATACAGCACCAGACCACAGCATCAATCTAAAAGCTCTGATGAGAGAACAGCAGTCAAATCATAAGAGAACTGAAAAGAACTCAAAGGATGGAGGAAGCTGGCAGACAAACGACATGGGCATAGCAACACACACACACACGCACACACATACATACATACACACACACAGTTGTTTATGCAGACACATGATACACTGTGAACAGTAGCAGAACCTCATACAGGGCCACTAAGGACACCCATCATGCATTGGGAAGAGGAAGGGGGACATGGGCAGTTTGGCAAGGGGGCCAGAAAATCATACAGCAGCCCCTCAAACCACCTTGGCTGGCAAGCAGACCAGGGAGCAGGCTCTCTGCTATTATCACCCTTGACTCTCTCTCCCCCAGGTACAAAACTCCCCTCACTTCCCCAGGCTGCTGTGGCTTCAGCCTGTGGACCAGCATGGGGAGCCTGTCAAGGTGGCCCTGACTGACTGCCTGGGGACTTTGCGGTCCATCTGTGAAACACTCTGCTGCCATTGTACCACCCACAGTGACAGCAGTTCAACCCTCTGCCCTGGCAGGTCCCACCTGGGCTAGGAAGGGCACCCAAGAAAGGTAAGAACTAAAAGAGCCTCCACTCACCCCTGCCCCTCTGCCTCCACCCTCTTGCCTCAGAACCTTCAGAAAAAGAAGGTGTTTACTTCTGAGGTTTAGAGTAAGCTACATCAACTTTCCTCAAACTCTATTAGCATGCCTCGCTACTGGGCTGATTCCATTTCACCACCTCCTCATACGCTCTGCTCCCAAGATGGCCCCTGCGGCCAACTGAAGCTACTCTGACGTTTGAAGCCTTATGCAGGAGCCACAGCTCTGTGCCATCAAAGGAAGGCTGTGGGGTCCCTTCAGGGTGGGCCACGCAAAAGGCCAGCACCCTGGAGAGTGGAGTGCTATGGTTCTGGGTCTCCAGTCTTTGCCTCCCAGGCACCAGGTCCTCCTGCTTCTCTCTTTACACCATATACCTCTCCACAAAACAGCTTCCAGACTGACCCCCTTTCAGAGCCTCATCTGCCTTCTTTACTGCCAGAGCCCGAAGTGAGGGAGACGAGGTCTCCCCCACTCAGTCAAGCATAGTCAGGTCACTCCGCTTTGAGCTGTCTGTTATATTCTAGCTGTTTCACCACAGTCCTTGGCCCCCACCCTGGGGCTTGGGGCTCACTCACCCTACCCTCTCCTTATGATCATCCTTCAATTTGCTCTCCAGCCCCTACTCCCTGACAGCACTCGAGCCCGTGCCAAAGCCTGCGCATCAGCTTTATCTGGAGAGTTTCTAGTCCACCAGGTTTTACAGGAGGTGGACATCTACTTTCAGCTTTGTGTTTTCCTTCAAGAAGGTGGAAGCGATGCCTGAGGCCATCAACTGTCACCATGGATAAGCTGCAAAGTGGCTAGGAGGTGCTCTGTTTTAAGCTCAAATCTCATCTCCAGCTCTACCTTCATGGGTCTCCCAGGCCCTCCTCCTGCACAGACCCTGTTCTGCTCTACCCACCCAAGCAGGGATCCTGGCTATCCCAACAGCAGTGCTCCCTCACTTACACCAGGGCCCAATGCAAGCCCAAGGCTGACATGCCCTCCCCCCCCTTGCTTTTCCAGCCCTTCCCAAAAATTCTTAGACCCACCTAGTATATCCAGCCGGTGGGCAGCTTTGGGTAGGAGAAGACGTCTAAGAATGAGGAGGGCAGAATTGGGAATCAGATGTCACCCATGGCAACTGCAACTAAGGGGCTCCAGAACAGAGGACCTCAGGGGCACCCACTCCTCTCCGCTCTGCTATGCCCCTTGTGCCTCCCAGCTCTCTTCTAGCTGCCCTTCAGTGCCTGCACTGTCCTGGTTGATGGGGACTCAAGCCTGAACATCAAAGCCCTCTCCATCTAGGAAACTCTCATATTCTTTTCTCTCACACACACTTGACCCCTGACCCACAAACTACTCTAATGCTCATTCACCCCTTAAGGAGACTTCCCCCAGGGTTTCTGTGCACAGCTGACTCCTCTCTTCATTAGAAACCAGCAGTGTCTCTATAATTAGGGGTAACCCCTTCCTGGCCACCCTCTGACAAAGCCCCACAGAGTGCAACCCTGGAAACAGCAGCAGCAGCAGGGTCACTGACCAGTGTGGGAGAGACTGAATCAGGCCTGGAAAGCTCTAACTCACAGACTCCTTATGGAGAGGAAAGTATGGCCAGACTGAGCCAATTCAGGAGCAAGGTCCTAAAAACAGCTAGGCTCTAGCCAGAGAAGACCCAGGCCCAAACAGGTCAGACCCAAAGCAGCCACATCAGTAAGGCTCAGGTCAGACACAGCAAGAGAACCCTCAGAGCCAAAGCCCAAGGCTAGGGCTTCATCACTGTTCTCTCTACCTGCAGAATGGTGCATCGGGTCTGGGGCCCAGTGGGTGCTATCCTGACAGAACTTGAGTGATCTTCCTATGGGCTGTGGACCTTGCCATGTCCACATTTCTGCTGACTCTTCCTATCTTTATTTATTTATTTTTTCCTTTTAGCTTCCTGGTCAAGGTTTCTTGGAGAAACACCCTTCTTAGCATGAGATAATCCCAAGCGACCAGAGGGGTTGGGAAAGAAGGGAAGCCAAGGCTGGGCACGGTGGCTTGTGCCTGTAAGCTTCAGCCTATGAAGTGGCCGGGACTAGGGATCGCGGTTCGAGTCCCGCCTGGGGCCCATAGCAAGACCTAGTTCCAAAAAATAGCTGGGCGTGGTGGCACGCGCCTGTCATCCCAGCTACCTGGGAAGCTGAGGCTGGGGATTGCTTGAGTCTGTGGTACCCCGGGCAATGAGAGCCTGAGGTTCCACGGGCAAAAATAGCGAGATCTAGTCTCAAAAAAAAAAGAAGAAGAAGAAGAAGAGAAGCCAAGAAACCCATAGAAAGGAGAACCATAGAACTGTGGGAGCTTTGGGGATGCCCAGATTGGCCTGATCCCTCACCCCAACCCACCTCATGTATATTTAATGAGCCAAAATCCCACCTGGCTGCCCTATCCTTACTGTTCCCCAGATCTGCCATAGGCCCTCTCTGCTCTGACTTAGTCTTGGAACATGGTGCCTGCTGCATCTTCTGCCTTTACCACCAGTCTTAACCCTGACATCCCCCTCAATGCCACCTTTCTGCTCCTAGCTGTGGTTTGCCCCTCAGTTCCTGCTTGCACAGCCCTGCCCTTTTGAGCAACTAGGACCCTAGTTCAGACCTCATCATTTGAGAATACCCTGTATCGGTCTATAACTCATGCTTTTGTGTGCTGTTTCCTCCCTCACCGACAGCCTGACAGGGGCCACTTCCCATTGCAGTCCACAATCCTGGACTGAGAAGACCCTTTACCTTTAGCACCCTCTTCCTGCTACAGCTTCTAGAACTCCCTTTTACCACCTGGTGTGTTGTCACCCTGGACTGAGTGGTCATGCACTGGACCTCTGCTGTGGGCCCTACACAATGTTTAACACAGCTGCTGTGAATCACAACACAAGTGAATCACATGGATCATCTACTCAGAGCTCTGCCAAAGTCTACACAGTGGCCTGCAGGGTGTAGAGTTCCTGCAGAACATGACCTTCCCCAGCTCTGAAATCCCCTTTCTCACCAGTCAGCTCCCTGGCTTACTCTACTCCATCCACATGGGCCTCCTGCTGTTTAAGTACAACTTCCTTACCCTGGAGCCCTCTCATTGACTGTTCCCTCAAACAGAAGTCTTGCTCCTCCAAACGCTGGCTCCCTACTTCTTCAAGCCTGATAAAAGTCACACTATCAACCAGGCCTACCTGACTGAACTGTAATCAAGAATCCTGACACACTGTGTAATTTACTCTTTCATCAGGTCATACCCTAAGGGCAAAGATTCTTATCAGTCTTCCTCACTGAGGAGCCCCAGCCACAGTACTTGGCACTGAAGGAATGGACACATTCAGCTGAAGGACGGACAGAGGGCAGGCAGCCTGTCCCTGGTCTGTGAATAAACTAAAACTACAGGAGCACACAGCAATGGGGGAAGCCAGGCTGAAGGTAGACTCTCGATGGCCTGGCACATCTGCCCCTCCCATTTCCCCTGGAGAAAAATGCAGCCCAGGAGTAGCTGCCAGGCAGACCCCAGGCAGAAAAGGAAAATGTGACAACTACCTACTCATCATGGCCCCTCCACACACACCCCCACCCCCAGTAAAGCGGGCAGAGTAAGTGGCTTCAGTGCCATATCATCACCCTCCTAGGCTTCTGTTGACCCTGTTTTGATTTAGGTATAAAGGGCCCTTTGAAAAGCCCTGTCCCTCCTCTACAGACTGAGCTATGGGGAATAGGAGGGGTGAGGTATTAACTGTCTAAAGCTCCCGCCTTCGGTCTGAAGGAGAGCTGGGGAGAGCAAGGGCAGGCAGCTACTGCTCCCTAAGAGCCTATGCCACCCCCAAGCCTTGCCATCTGCTCATCCCAGGGGTTTCTGGCAAAGGATTGCCACTGTGGCACAACCTGGAGGCGCGGGCCTAGGTTGGTTAACCCCGCTTCTCAGAACGGTTCCCTCACTCCTGCCCCTCTTGGATCTACAGCAGGGGATGGCCTCGTCCCTTTCTGCCCAGCGGACCACAGCTCTGCGACTGCCCATGGGCGCCGGGCAAGGAGCAAGTCGAGCAGGGCGCAGCGGGTCCAAGGCACCGGCTTGGGTCAAAGCCCACGGAGGCCGGAGGAGGCGACGGGTCCGTCCGGAGTGCCCTCCCCACGCCACCGCCCCCGCGCCCCGGCCGTCCCCGGTTACCTGTGCGAGTCCTGGTCTCCCCCGGGGGACGCTCCCGCCGGCGCTCAGTACGGGCGATTGGCGTCTTTGGGCCGCTTCAGCTGCACCTTGAGCCTCTTCATGCCGATCTGGAAGCCGTTCATGGCCTGGATGGCGGTCTGCGCGCTGGCCGGGTTGTCGAAGCTCACGAAGCCTGGCGAGACACGAGGGACGAGGGCCTGGGTTTCCACGGGGCCGCCCCGGCGGGGAGGAGGTGGGTGGGGAGAAGGTCGGGGGCCGCGGGCGGGGCGGGGCGGGGCGGGGCGGGCGGCGGCCCCTCCCCGCGCTCCCGCCGCGCCTACGGGCCGGGGGCGGGCCTCCAGGCTCCGCCCCCTCGCGGCCCCGCCCCGCCCCGGCCTCGCGCCCCCCGCCAGCCCGCGCGCCCCTCCCGGGGTGGGCGCTGCCGAGGCTCCCCGCCTCACCACCTGCGCGGCCGGGCCGGGCCTCCCCAGCGGCCCGGCCGTACCTCGGCTTTGGGCGGCGCCACTCGCCTGGGCGCCCTCTCCCCCAGGCGGGGTGCCCGCGGCGCGGCGGGGCTCCGAGAGGCACCCGCCCCCCCACCCCGGCCGGCCCCGGCACCTCAGCCCTCTCCTTCGGTGGGAGAGGGCGGACACACCTGCGGGTGGAGGAGTTTATTGGACACTGTCCTCCCTGACAGGAGGGGGCCTGGCAGCGGGAGGGCACAGGGTGCCGGCCTGGGGAGAGAGAGGAATGCGAGGGGGAGGGAGGGGAGGCACCTCGGAGAAAACCTCTCCAGCGCCGTTTCCGGCCGCCCTCCCTCGCGAGTGCCGCCTGGCCGCCGGGGAGGGCCAGAGGCTGAGTCCTCGCGGCCCCTCCGCCCCCCTCCCGGTCCTTGCCGAGGCTGAATCCCAGCCAGGCTCCTGGTGGACACTAGGGTACAGCCACACCGACGCGCAGGAACCCACTCAGGGGCTGCGGGTACCTCCCCTTCTGTAAGGTCCAAGCCCGGGGAGCAGGCGTTCTTTCCCTGCACCAAGCACACATCAGCTGATGTGTCCACTAAGACGGCTGCTGCCACAGCACTACAAATGAACGTTGTTACTTGGAACAACTAGTTGAGATCCTCCTCCGTGCACCATATATGCCTGAAGTGCTTTCCACACCTTCACCCCTCCCAACATCCTGAGACAGGACCGTGAACCATAGCTCCGGAACAAGGCATCTCCTTGGAGAGACTGCACTTGACCTCAGCATTTCCCAAACTGATCTAGTAGGGCGTTGGTCCTTGGGAGAGGGGCATCTGTGATTTATAGCCAGGACCCGCTGGGACAGTTGAAGGCACATCAACAAAAACATCCCTCCCCCATTTTTCTGGTAAGTAAACCTTTTATAGCTTTACTTAACCTAGCATTTCCCGGAATTTATTTGACTTCAGAGGCCTTTTCTTCTGTAAAATGGACTTTGAGCCTGCAAAACTCTATAAAACTAAGCTTGGTGAAGTTCTCAGGCTGTCCTACAACAAGCCTTCCTTGGGGTGCTTGTCCTGAAATGACCCATTAGATCTATAAGGCATGGGTGGACAGACCCTCATGGAAGTAGGAGCTGTTATTTGGTTGTCCCTGGTCCCTTGCGCCTGTCTGTGACCCATCCTATGTCCTCCCCTGTGTGTGGTTCTTTCTCCCTTTTTATCTCTGCCCCAGACACTGCCTCCATCTGGTCTGTGGCCTCTTTCCCTCATCCTCCCATCTTCCTGTGCAGCCACAGGTCATTAAAGATGGGGGGGTTGGAGGAGAGGGGTGTGAGCGCAGGTAAGTGTACTCAACAGTGCCTGGCCAGTCCCACAGAATGGATGGAACAGGTCAGAGCCAGGCCCAGAGCAAACAGATAACATGGTGTCAATCTGTATGCTAGAACGGCTATGCTGACCTGCAGGGATGGTTCAGGCTGGCCATGGTTGGAGATGAACACCCTCCATCTTCTCCCCTCATCCCCTCCTGGCCCATCGCATCCACCCTCGCCCTCCCACCTGTGTGTTTGAGGACTACAGTCAAGTCCTTAGTCATGCAGAGTGGTTTCCAAATATGTACACTGTGCCTCTCCTACTCTGCTCTCCCTTAGATGAAGGGAAGTGTCTGAACTAAAGTCTCTATTCCTGCAGGGACAAGGTGCAAGATAACCTAACTGTGTGTGACAGGTTACACCACTCCCTCTTCCACTTATGTGAACAAAACAGGAAGCAGATGGCAGAAAGATCAAAAGGCAGAAGATACTGTCTAACATGAGGTGTAAAGGGTGAGTGGGGAGAATGGTGGAGAGAAGGTCCTGGAGGTGAGAAGCTCAGCCTTTGTGGATGATCTAAGGTTCTTTGGAAGCTCTGGGATGGGGGGCCCAGGAAGTCTTCCTTGACTAGTTTTGTTGACCGGCAAGTAGTCAGGACAGTATGCTGACAGGAAACCCCTCCATGTTCCCGAGGCTATCTTCTATCCCCTAGAGCCTCAGCCCCTATTCCTCCCACCCTCCAGCAAGTTCCTGCCTCCTACACCAGGGGAACTCAGGCAAGTGGGATGGGATGACGTGCTGCATATATGCTCACAAGACCTTTACAGAGTGCACTCATGCTGATAAGCAGGAGTGGAGCCCTTGGAAGGGTCAATTGGGACCACTTTCATAGCACAAACAGCCCTTCCCATGTGGAATGAGGGGACAGCAGCACTTCCTGAGGGTCTGCTCTGGCCAAGCCCCTCACGTACAGCATCTGGTGTAAGCCTTGCAGCACCCCTGAGGGATGACTGTTGGAGTCCCCTCACAGATGAGGACACTGAGGCTCAGGGTTCAATAACTTGCTCATGAGTGAAGTGAGTACTCAGGTTTGCTGTTATGCTGAAGGTCTCTGAGTAGGGGAGAGAGAGAGAGAGAGAGAGAGAGAGAGAGAGAGAGAGAGAGAGAGAGAGAGGAGAGAAAACACATATCCAAGAAGCTTAAAGAGGAGTGGCAGGAACAGGCCACCATAGCAGGAATCTGTCCCTTTTTTTCAAGCCAGCCGGTGTTTGGCACTGATTTGTTCAGGAAGTGAGGAAAGAGTAGAAGTGTAGAGAGGATGCTTTCTAGAACAAGCTGGGGGAAAGCCTCAGTCCTGGAGAACGTCAATGGGTGAAGGTATGTTTGAGGCTGACGCTGAATAGATGCCTGTGAAAACTGGCAGTCCCCACACCAGATATAGAGGTGCCTGAGGGGCCCAGGCCTTGCTGGGCTTTTAGCAGATTTCTTCAGATTTATGCAACATCTGTGACTTACTTAAAGAGCCAATGTGCACACTCTCCAGTTTGTTGTTTTACATATAGAACTAATTCATCACAAGAAACAAAGGAGGGGCACAACCTTGGCTTTGTCTTTGTCTTCTACTAAAGAGAAAGGAGCTGCTGGGTCACCTATGTCATCAAAGTACCACCGATTTCTTGTGGCAGCTGCAAAGTTCCTGGGGGTGCAGAGGTTTCAAATGCTGGGGGTGCATGCTCCAAAACCTCCAGCCCTCAATGGATCTCCAAACAGAACCTTGCAACATGTCCTTCCTGATACTTCTGTACTCATCTACCTTTCTCCCGCTTATTCTCCCTCCAAGCCTGGTCAACAAAGGCTCCTACGCTATCCTCACAGCCTCAGAATCTGGAGGCCAGTCTGGATATACTCAGCTTCCACTCAGCTCTGGTTCCATGTGTGGCTCTCTGGATTCCTCACTCCCTGGGGAGCTATGAGTAGATCTGGCCTCAGATGGGAGGACTGGTGGAGGTAGAAAAGGAGGGGGAGAGTGGCTAAGGGAGTGAGGTAGAGTAGATAGGAGAAGAGTGGCCATGAAGTGGGAGGTCTGAAGCAAATCAAAACACAGGAGCATCTGTTAAAGAGGAATTTCAAATAAAGAATACTTTTCAGCATAAGCAGATTCCAATTACTACAGATAATAATTGGGACACAGTTATGCTAAAAATTATACCCGTTGTTTATCTGAAATTCTAATTTAACTGAACAGTCAATTTGATCTGATCATACTCCTAGATCCTCCCAACGCCCATCTCCCATCTAACACCCTTCCACCAGGCAAATTTCTTGGAAACTGTATCTTCATTCTATTACTCTCGGTTCAAAGACCTCCCACCACCTTCCACTGCCTCCTATACCAGTTGAAGCATCCTCGTCCTCAAGGTCAAAGCCCTCCCAGCACAGACCCTCCCTCACTGCAGATCTCCTCCCAAGTCTCCTTTCTCCCCAGAGCCTCTTGCTTTCTCACTCACTGACCTTGGACTCTTCTCATCCCAGCCTCCATGCCTGGTCCACCACCTCATCCCTGCCTGGATACACCCTCCCCTCCCTGGGGGTCTATTTACAACCACCTGCCTTTCTCAGTACTCATTGCCTCAAAGATTTCATTGTGGAGTAGGTGTGATTTTCACCTAAGCTCAGACCTGAGGCTTCCTGAGGACAGGGGATGTTTCCTCCTTCTGATTCCTAAACAGTGTGGCTCTGGTGGCCTGACGGGGGTGGGTGAGGAAAGGGGGGCTCATTGGATGGCAGGAGGGGAGCGAAGAGCAGGGTAGACAGAGGAGGTAGAGGACAGGACAGAGACGTGGATAGAGCAGGCGAAGGGGCAGGCAGGGTAGGGGCCTTAGCAAGCAGATCCCCCAACTCAAGGATCATGCTCAGTGTTTACCTGGGGGGGGCACTCTGATCTGAAAAGGAGAGGGGGCTGCAGGGAGAATAGGTGTTGCTGGATAGGCTACCAGCTCTTCCACCTCTGCCCAAGAAGGTCCCTCCTCCTCAGCCTTGGCAAAGGGCCTTTGGACTGGGAGAAAGCCCCTTCTTGGACTGGGAGGGGGTAGGTGGGAAGAGGGGTGGAGTGGGCAGGGAAGCCAAGAAGCCAAAGGGACAGAAGAAAGAAGAGGGGTGAGAGGAGGAGGCTGGAGACTAGGCCACAGGGAGTCTCGGTGGGGCAGTGTGAAGGAGCAGGTTAAAGGTGGCTGGACACTGATAAATTGGTGCGAGCAACGCCCTGTCCTAGGTGAAGCTAGTTGGTTTGTTATCTTTACCCACCAAAGCATTTACTTTGGTTAGTCGCCCGATCCACAAACACTTTCGAGGAGATGACATTACCGAAAGGGAGGAACATCTGCATCAGCTCAGCATCCCCAAACTCCTGGGGCAGATGGTAGATGAACAGGTTACAGCCCTCGGGCCCTGCGGTGAGGGGAGGGGGTGGGTCGGGGGAGGAGGGATGGCAGGGTGGGGGAAGAGAGAGACAGAGGAGAGGTGAGCGAGTTAGGCAGCGGCAGCAGGGAGAGGTGGGGGGCAAGGTTAGGAAGGGAGGTCTCATCCAAGATCCAAAGGTGGCCACGAAAGAGGGATGATGGCTGAGCCCCGGGTCTGAGCTCTGGTCTCAGCTTTGCCCTTGAGCAAGTCACTGAACCTCTCTGTGCCTCAGTAGCTCTTTCTGCAAAATGGGTCTGTCATAGCGTGCCTGGCAATTCTGAGGCTCCAGGGTGGGGTAGATGAGTGAACGAGGTAAAGTTAAGGCCAGATCAACCATGGAAATGAGGTGCTGAGGAGAGGCAGGGGTAAGGAGACCTGGGAAGGCCTGCCAGCCCCTGCTCAGGGGAGATGAAGGAGGTACCCTAGGGCAGCCACTTGTGCTAATGAAAACTTCACCTCCCCCCAGGACCAGCCAGCTTTCTGGGGTTTAGAATCCCCATGGGGTAGTAGACTGCCTACTCTCCCTAGTGTGCGGCCACTGTTCACATCTGGTCCTCAGACGCTCCATTCTCCTCTGTCCTGAATCTTCAAACTCAGGCCTGGTTATGAGGGTAGAAACCAAAATTTATACTGTCTACTCCAACCAGTAGATGAATGGGAGGGGCATCACAACCAGGTTCCACGAAAGGCCAGGGTACCTGCCAGCTCCATTACAAGAATGGCTCCCCGTTTTATTACAACAATACAGCTCTGCAACTCCCAAAGCATGAGTACATGTCAGGTGGTTCTAAGCACACTGGATGTATGTTCATTCACTTTCTCCTGTAGCAGTTCTGTGAGGCAAGTGCTACTGTCATCCCCACTTCACAGATAGGAAACTGAGGCCCAGAGAGGTTAAGTCACTTGCAAAAAATCACTCAGCTAGTAGGGGTGGGAGCCAGGATATGAACGCAAGCCACCTGTCTCCATAGTTTTTGTTTTCCTTTCTATCATAAATTCCAGTGCCACAGAATCCCTGAATACTGTTGTGACCTTTGGAGTTCCAAAATTCTCAACAGCTAAAGATTTACATTTCCCTTTTCAAATCACCAAAATGCCCAATTTTAACTCTTTGAAAGGGAAGTCTTTCCAAGTAGCTCTATTTCCTGCCATCTTAAATGGAGTACACTGCATATAATTTAACATTTTATAGTGTGGTCATTTCAATGATGGTTTCCAACTTACAAAGACAAGCAGGGAAATAGCAACTTTTGCTAGAAAGTGAGTAAGAACTGAGGTTACACCATCAGAGGTAAATGGAAACAAAGCCTGAGCATCCAAATGAAGGCTGTCCGGCACCATGTGGGTTTCCACAGCCAGAACCAGCATCAAGGTTCTCTGCCACACAGCCCAATTCTGGAGCAAAGAGCTCACTTTGGGGTCTCTGACCTCTCCTCTCCTTTCCCCTCTTTCTTCTTGCCATATACGTCCATCCCCTGATGTTCATGGTCAATAGCAAGGACTCTTCTGACCATGAAGCTGCCCTCTGAGCTGCTGACCTCCTGGGTCCTCCACCCCAGCGCCACCTGTCTCCCAGGTGTCTCGTAAGCTGGCCCCCACTGTCTCCCAGGCCAAATGCCAGCCTACGGCGCGTTCAGAACCGGCGCAAGCATGCTCCCTCACACACTTCCAGGGGGATCCCAAATGCTGAATTTCCCCCAGTTCTGGTGGCCTTCCCCTCACAATGGCCCCTCCAAGTTGTGTTCTCCCCAGCTCATGCTCTGCAAATGTGACCTAGATAGTCCCTAGCTAGCCGGAAGTCTCTATGGAGCAGGAACCCACCTTCCTAGGATGCCCACCCAGAGAGTCCCCACAGCCTCTCCTCTCTCTTCTGTGCGTCCTGAATCCATACTCCAGACTCTGTTCTGGGACTTCTTCTCCCTGCCTGGGAGGTTTTCTTTCCAACCAGCTTGGGGACTCTCTAGGGTCAGGAAAATTTGCCTTCCATACCCCTGCCACCCTCACCAGTGTATGCCTTCCCTCCTCCCACCTTCTTTCTTCTGGCTTCCCTGGCCCCTCTACCCCAGGCTGACCCCTGTCTTCAACTTGGGACACTCCTCTGAGTTCAGATCAGAAAGCTGCTTTAAGAGGGTGTTTAGTCTGTTCGTAAAGCAATAGAGGCTTTGGAGGGCAGGGTCCGTAGGCTGTCCCTCGGGTAGTTCTCAGCTCCAGCCTAGTCCCTTGCCCCTGCCACTCCCCATCCCTCTCAACAGAGCCTACTCACTTACTCCAGATACCCAATATTTGCTGCATTCCCTCATTCGCAGACTACAGAGCATCCAGAAGGCAGGACCACAGAACATTAGAGGGAATCTGGTCCCAGCCTTCTGAGAAATGGTGAACCGAGCTCGAGACAGAATGCAACTTCCTTGACCACAATATAGCCCCTGCCAGAGCCAGGGCTGGCCATTCCTGAGGTAACCTTGCCTGCCCCACTTGTGGGATCCAGGCATCGACTGGGCTTAAGGTTTAGGTCAAAGAGGAAGAGCTGAGAAGAGGGTCCTCACGATGCAGTGTGTTCTGGTAGTTCAACGGCATCACACCAGAGAGGCCAAGCACCAGCACGGCTGGAGGAACCCAGTTGTCCCTTCTCATGTAGCATGTAGGTTCAGCTTTGATCTGAACCCAACCCACCCTAGGCTGTCTCCCCTGTCCCCAGGTAATATCCATGCCTCCCTGCCTTTCTCCCTTCCTCTTCCCATCTCCATGAGCTGGAAACCTAATCCTCAGGGTCCTCAGAGTCTTCCCTGACAACCTCACTCCCAGCACCATGAGCACATCCTCATATGCTGTGTGGTTCTGTGGGTATCTGGGGTCATGGATCACCTCCTCTATACCCTGCTCCCCCAGGTGGCTCATCCTGTGTAACACAATCAGGAAGGATGAGGACAAGAGTGCAAGAGTGGGCCCCTCACCTTAGAGGAAGCTGGAGTGGGAACAGGTCACACAGGGTCTGGCTTAGGAAGCCGGGCACCATGGTGGGAGGGTTACAGGTGCTCAGAGATGGAGAATGAGTTCAAGTTGGACTCACGGGGTGGGATAGTCTCGGTAGGGAGAGGCGGAAAAAGATGGAAGGCCTGAGTTTAAGGTCAGAGGCTGGGATTCCTGCCATGAACGTATTGGCCAGGGCAGCACCAACCTATGGCTGTATTTTCAATCATGGGGGGAAGTGGAGATGGGAGGATGCCAGGGTTTGGAGACCAGTAATCTCAGGTCACAGTAATTCAGGATGTTGGCTAAGACTGAAGCAAGTCAGCCTGAAGCCAGTGGCGGCAAGTTAGGAGCTCTGAGCATAGCTCTGTAGTATGGGCCTGGGATAGGCAACACTGGAACTCTCAGACCCCACTTTTGGGGCTCTGTTCTGAATGGAAAACTTGGGCTGGGGGAAGAGAGCAGGGGTAGGGCAGGCTGCAGGGCCATGGCTCAGCAAGGGGCCCTCTGCTGGACGTAAGGCCTTGGACCAGGCCTTGGATCACAGCAGCAGCAGGAAGTAATTGCAGGGTGTGGGTGGGGGTCCCACTGTGTACCCTCTTCCTGAATATGAGGAGATACCGATCTTAGGAGCTACCTGGTATGTATAAAGTGGGGTGATATGCTCCAGGGGTCAGAAGTCAACCTCACCTGAGTCCCCAAGGGGCCAGAAATTTTCATTGCCCTCAGGAGACACACTGCTGACAACTTTGGAGGGGTGCCATTTGTTAAAGGAAGAATCACATGCCCAGGGAGAGCAACTGCAGCAATCCGAAAGGCAGGCTCAGTTAGTTTCATCCTCACAGTCCTTGGGGGATCGCCCACCACTCTCACCTTACATGTGACATCAAGGCTGAGAGACAGAGGTGGCTGAGCTGGGAGTCAGTCAGACCCAGGCAGATTTGCCAAAAAGCCCAGCTTCTTAGGCATCCACGGCTCCAGGCCTCTTCAGAATCAGTCTGACCAAAAGGAACGGGCCCAGCAATCCCTGAGCTCTTTTCCAGAACTAGCCTACACCCCACATCTCCCGGCTAGTCTACTGCAGGGATTAGAAACCAATAATCTAGAGGCCACTGGAAGCTCCTGGCCATGAGGGGTGACCTTTTCATGGGTGTGGGGGAACACAGGGCCTTATCAGTGTTCCTGCCCCTGCTCCTCAAACTGAGCTCACTACAGGCAGGTCTACAGAGTCCGTGGGGGTGGGCTTCCAGCTACTGTGGTCTCTAGGCATGGAATGGAGGACATGAGGGTTCTTATGTGATCTCAGCCCTCAGAGCCCCATCGGCCTGGCCTGGCCCACACTGTTCACCGGCAGTGCCTCTGACCATGGCTTTCCAAGGTGCCCTTCTTCCACTAGGCCTGCACTAAGGTCTCTCATCCCCTCACAGGCCCATGGACCCTGCCCACCCTGGGAGCACCACTGTCTCTCCTGGTCACAAAACACATCTGCCATAGTGAAGTAGCTCCCAATCATCATCCCCTTCCCCAGCCATAGGACTTCTCTCCATTGGCCAAAGCCTATCCTTCAGAAGAGGATCAATTCTTGGACACCACCTCTTCCAGGACTCCACCTTCTTGACCTCCTGCCACCCTGCTTTGCAGAGATACCCAGGAAAAGTGAACCTCTGTGTTTAGATGGCAATATGCCCCACTTTTCAAGCCTGTTGTCTTCCCTCACCCTTACACAAGACACAGCCGTGGGCACCTTTCCAATGAAACACCCCAGCCAAAGGCCCATGTCAATAACCTCTTGGGGGAAGTGTTGGGGATGGGGAGGGGCCTGGGTGCCCCGACTCGAAGACTCACCTTCTCTCTGTTGCTGGGGGATCATTGGAGGTGGCTGAGGAAAGGCCTGGCTTATCTGACCATAGGCAGCAGGGTAGGCGGCTGCTGGAGGGCCAAAGAGTAGAGGCAAGAGCGAAAGGCGGTGACAGTGACATGGAGAAAGACAGGGCGAGAGGCAGGAAGAAAGAGAGAAGTTTCAGTATTGAGCAGTAAAAGCAGACCAGCCAAACAGTGCATTTCAGCTCAGCCACTTAAGATGAAGCCAGCTTTCAGCAGTAATAAAGGAGAAGCGGCACAGGGAAGATTAGAAACTGTGTGTGGGGTGTGTGTGTGTGTGTGTGTGTGTGCGTGCGTGCATGTGTGTGTGTAGAAGAGCTTAATCTGAAACAATGGACAAGGCGCATGTGTGGGTAATCCACAATCCTGGATCATCAAAACCATCAGAACACCCTGGACTAGGTCATCGTACCACCTGGAACCCCCCTCTCAACGGCAGCTAACTGGCTTGCACACCCTCACTCCCCTTCAGGTGGCTCCTGTGAGGAAGGTAAGGCACAAGCCTGGTTGTGGACTCGGTCCTGAGTGCACACAAGTGGATGGTCTCTGGAGGCAGAGGACTAGCTGGACATACCTTATGGTTTTTGTATTCCATTGGGAGGGGCCAGAGGTAGGATAGGAGTAGCAGCTCCTCCTCACCCTGGGCGGGCTCCCAGAGAGGCAGGACCTTAGGTGATAGCTTGGGGGAGGGCAGCCCAGAAGAGGAGAGCTCTTTCCTGGGCTCCAGGGGTCAGAAGTCAACCTCACCTGAGTCCCCAAAGGGCCAGAAAGTCTCACTGCCCTCAGGAGACACACTGCTGGATCTTCTGAGCCCAGTAAGGAAGGGCTCTGACCAGCCATACGACAGTTCACTGGCTGAAAGGTGATGGTCTATGAGTGCGTGTCAGTGTGTGTGTGTGCGTGCATGTGTTCATGTGTGTGTGTGTGACCCGGTTCTGGGGGAGGAAGGAGAGAAGTGTGGTGACAGCTTGCTGTGGGCTTCCTATAGCGGCTGCTTGCCTTCCCAGTCAGTGCCCCTGGGCCACATGAGAGCACCAGGCTCTTCCTGCCTCTTTTTTTGACTGCTTGTCCTCACTGTTCCCAGCATCCTTGCTCAAGCCCCACTCCTCCTGTCCGTGTACTGACCGAGGGGTTTGGGTGGGGACCACTCTGCTCTAAGCCCTCCCCATCTCTTAGTCCCAGGCATCTAAGCTTCTCAGCCAGTGACTGGATGGCAGTGAGCCTCACTCAGAACTGACCTCCCCCCATGCCTCTGTGCATGTGTGCGGCTTGGCGATCCTGGACAAGTTGTCCCTGGTGATGCCGAAGGGAAGGAAAACTGACCTCAGAGAAGAGTAACTGCGTAGCAAGATCAAAGTTTCAGCCTGGCTCACCTACTCATCTGATGTTGAAGCCCCTCTTGCCCCCATGGCAGCCAGGGCACTCTGCCATGATGGTGAAGTCTGCATGAACATTAGGACACTGGCCGAGGAGGAAGCAACCTGAGTGGGTGGGTGGGGTCTCTGCCAGTAAAGCTGTCCCTTCTTCCACCACATCTCCCACCGCTCCCTCCCTCTGCTGCCTTCCTCCTCCACACAGGCCTGGAGTGGGGAGGAGGCACCAGTGCCTGGGGTGGGGAAACCATGGGGACGCACGGATACTAACGACCTGCATACTGCTGCACTCCAGCGTAGGCCTGCTGCAGGGGGTCCGCGGCGGTGGGGCTCTGCGCTGCAGGGGAGCCAAGGAGGCAGAGGTCAGTGGTGCCCACCCAAACCGGCCCCACCCCCACCATGCCCATGGTGATGACACTGTGGCTACCTGGCTTTCCTCAACTACTGTAGTGTCTACCCTAGTGCGGGACATGTAACACAGGAACCCTGAGTGCCTGAATCCTGTTAGGGTTCCCCTGTCGAATGCTGTTCACAAACCGGGCAGACTTTTACGGTTGAGATAAAAGAAACTCCAGGATGGGCATGGTGGTACATGCCTGCCTGTAAGTGGCAGCCTAGGAAGCCACGGCCGGGGCCAGGTATTGCAGTTTGAGTCCCGCCAGGGGCACGTATCGAGACCTAGTTCCAAAAAAATATACCTGGGAGTGGTGATGTGTGCCTGTTATCCCAGCTCCCTGGGAAGCTGAGGCTGGGGATTGCTTGAGTCCGTGGTACCCCGGGTAACGTGAGCCTGAGATTCCATGGGCAAAAATAGTGAGAACTAGTCTCAAAAAAACAAACAAAAAAAAACTCCATCTTGTTTTAATTGCCTCCAGCAAACTAGAGACAAAATCTAACGTTGAGATCCTCTAAAGATGTGATGGCACCACTGTCCCTCCAAAAATATTTACCTATAAAAATCCCTCTTAACAGAAATTGTAACCACCTGTGAGCTATCCCCCTGCCTCCAATTACCTCTCAAGAATTAATGTTGACCAATTTTATTGCCCCCTCACCACTGACCTGCCTTTAAAATACATCCTAAATTGGCCGGGCACGGTGGCTCGTGCTTGTAAGCTTCAGCCTATGAAGCGGCCGGAGCTAGGGATCACGGTTCGAGTCCCGCTTGGGGCCTGTAGCGAGGCCTAGTTCCAAAAAAATAGCTGGGCGTGGTGTGCGCGCCTGTAATCCCAGCTACCTGGGAAGCTGAGGCTGGGGATTGCTGGAGTCTGTGGTACCCCGAGCAACGAGAGCCTGCGGTTCCACGGGCAAAAACACTGAGACCTAGTCTCAAAAAAAAAAAAATAAATAAAATACATCCTAAATTATACCTACCTAACTCACTTTTTCCTTTATCTAAAATCTTTATAAAGACATAAAAATCATTAAAATTTACTAAATAATACATACTTTCATTCAACCCTAACCTCTATATAATTATGTCCATCTCTCCCATCTATCTTCTCTTATACCCTATATTCAGCTCTCAATATTCCTCCACCTCTATCCCAGTGTAAAAAGTAAGTAGGTAGAAGGCTGCCCACCCAAATGTGGACACAGGCTGCAGCTGGCCTGTGGTGGGAGGGCATGGGTGGCTCGTACAGAAGGCTGGGCAGTGGTGCTGGCTGAGGAGATAGCAGAGGAGGGCCTGACCATGAGGAATTGGCTCTAGGGAAGGACTGTGGGGGTTAGAGCAGGGTTAGAGGCTGCCAGGAGGGTGCTCTCACCCTCATTCATCTCAGCAAAAATCAGGAGGCAGATCCAAGTTGAGTGGAAGAAAGGGCACAGGACACCTCACCTTGCCACTCTGTCATCTTGGGCCACCATGCCTGCTCAAACAGAGGGACCCCCTCCCTCATTCCCAGGGAGCCAGTGCAAAGCATGGAGGTCTTCCATTCCTAGACCATGCCTAGAGACTGGTCATATAAATGATGTCTACTTAGAGGCTGGGAGAAGAGTGGAACCCATAGAAACTGAAGCACCCCAAGACCAAAGAAAGACCTTCCGCCCACCTAATCTCATAACTGTTGGATATCTACTGTGTTCTGTGCAAGGAGAGGACCCTTCTGCTGACTCTGGCAAAACACTTAGGACAGCTGCCCTGAGGAAAAGGCTGGTTCACCTCTACTGCCTTTCTCTATCTGCTGAAGCAGCAGACAGGAATCCTGGAGTATGGGCCAACGTGCCAATGATAACTGACATGGAAGGCTGGCCTAGGAAGCCCAGGGAGGGGGGTGAGGACAAATCACTGAGTTTGGGGCAACCTGGGTAACACAGGTGGTAAAAAGAAAACCCTTTGGGCTTATCTGCTCAGTGACCCAGGTCAGCCAAGCTAACTCGTGGTACCAGGTGAAGAGGGCTATAGAGCAGAAGAATTCCCAAATGTCCCTGACATTCTCAGTAGCATTCCACCATGATAGCACTGGCATCGCAGACGAACCCGGGGAAGCCCTAGGGCACAAGTCCTTAGAGGCTGGCACTCTCAATAGTGAGGTGCAGATGTGCCTGGTGGGGTGTTCTCCTCTCCATCCTGATGCTTCCCTCTCACTCTTCCGCCCTCAGCTCTCTGGAAGGATAACCACAGCTAGCCTGTCTTCTGATCTACCCAGCTGCTCACCCACTTAGTGCATTTATGCAAATTAGAAAAGGTGTCTCCCCTGGACACACCTTTTGCTACCCTAGCAAATGCCCCACACAGCTTCCACAGCTGCCAAGCCCAACACCTGGCTTGGCTCAAGGACAGCAGCTTGCACCACCAGCACAGGCTCCCCAACTCTGGGTCCTCCGCCCCAGGGGGCATGTGACAGGAAGGCCACACTGTGTGCTTCCAGCGTGATCCCAACGGGCCAGAGGGGAGAAGAGAGAAGCTACCTGGGGCTAGGAAGCGAGCCAAGCACTCTGAGACCCCTCTCTCCTTCTCTGCTTAACGACCTCATTAGTAACTGCCAAAGAGTGAACATTTTGAAGGATCTCGCTCATTACAGCAGCTCCAAACTCCGCATTTAAAGATGGTAAATTAATTTTTTTAATGTGCTACTTTTCTCCTTTCCTTCCCTCTATCCCTCCCTCCTGCTCTGGCAGGGAATTGTTTATGGGATGTGGCAGATTGTTACAAATGGGGGAGAGAAACACTTCCAAAGTCCATGAGGGAAACAGCTCACAGATGCTGGTGGGGGTGGGGAAGGAACAGGTTTGTCAAATTCAGAGATCCAGATGGGCATGTGGGCATGGAGGAGGGGGAGAGATGAAACCACCCAGATGTGCTGGGGACTGCATCTCCCTGCCGGAGAGCCTGAGGGGGGAGGAGCTCAGGAACCTGAGACTGGCAGGGCCTCTCCCACCTCCAGCTTGCCAAGCCTCTCCACGGCCTCCCTTGACAACCTAGAGTCTTCTGCCTTAAACTACACTCAGGAGCTCAGCGCCCACAGCCTCACTCTCCAGCCTTCCCAAATTCTTCTCTGCACACTGAGGGGTGAGTTGAGATGGGATGGGATCGAGAACAACTCAAAGCCCTAAGTCAGGACGCTAGCCTTTATTGCCCACTAGCACAAGAACCTTGCACTGTGCCACGGACAACTTTTACATTGAGCGTCCGGACCTCAGTCCAGACACTGAAAACAATATCTCCAGGCATCTGTGGTTTTACAAAGTCACATACTGGATTCAGATGGGCACCCTAAGCGGGATGTCCCCCACCCTGGCCCCTGATGACGTATCCCAGGCTGACCTCTTCCTTCATTGTCAATCTCTTTACACCCCTGCCTTGGCCAGACAGCAACACCCTCCACCCTAGGTCTCCAGATAGCCCCTCCACAGGTTGGCGCTCCCTATTCACTATGCCCTCTCCATCTGTCTGATGTGTGCCTTCTCCTCAGGGAAGCACTGTGGGTTTCTTCAGCCTACAGCATTGTCCCTTTAGCATGCACTCTGGATCAAATGCTGTTCTACCCCGTTGTCCGTGCATTCTCACACTGTGTATTCTGTTCCTGACTGAATTCTGACTTCTTGGGTGATAAGTCCTTCTTCCTACTAGGGGTCCCCTTTGACTTGGCCCCGGATGGACACCTGCTAGCATTCACGGGGGTTTTGTGACCACGTGGTCTGACCTCTAGGGCAGAAGACAGACGCCTCCAGCTCCATCAACTGCCCCTTGCTAATCTACACGAGGGCTTGTTCGGACCCAGATTCCTGCTCTGATGTCCATGCAGCCTGAGATCAGAGAGTTGAACGACTTTAAGTCCACTGGACACTCTCCCCATGCCAGTGTTAAGTTTGAGAGAACCGTGAGTCAGGAACAGGCTTCCTGCATCTCCCTGTAGGCCATGAAAGGAAGATCCAGGAGCTGTCTGAGGGTCTGTTCATGGTTTGTTTTATTTATTTATTTATTTTCTCCAAGGTTCTGAACTGGTATGTATCTGCCTAGAATGCCAATCAATCTGCATACGTCCACTCCCTTCACAAAACACTCTTGTGTTTTCAGCTTCTCACCCCTCCCTTCTTATGGGTCAAATTCACACATAATTAATTTGCAGTTGTGAGTTTCTCTACCTGGTTCTGTAACTGTGTCTAGTCTTTTCTCTCCCATGGAGGGAGCACCAGGAATGGGGTTCTCTCTCACACATCAGACTAACAAGGATAAAAGGTTTGTTTCCTTTATCCCACAAGGAGCTCCTTGAGTGAGGAAAGGAGTTGTCTCTCTCTGATCACATTTGGGGTTCGGCTAGGGCATGAACAGAGGGCAGGAGCCCCACACTCTGCTAAAACAGTTAGGGCAGGGCAGAAAGGATGACTATGCCTCACGGGGAGATAGAGCTGCCAGATTTGCTCACCTGGGTAGGGGTGGATGCCATTGGCAAACACAGCTTCCGCAGCGGGCTGCCCATTGGCCTGGGGGGGTAGGCCGGTAAAGCCGTTCACCCCAATGGGGGACGGGATGCTAGGCACGGCTGGTGCAGTGATGCCCGGAGGGGTGCTGCCACCTTAATTCCAGAAGTGGGGAAGGGGGAGAAAGGAGGCAAACAGAACAAAGGTGAGGAAGGCCAAACCATGAAGTTCCACCCAGAAAACCCCAAAGACCTGGAGATAGACTTGAACTTACACATTACACACCAAATAAATCCTACCTGTGAATAGGCCTTGGCACATCTCCATGCAAAGAGTGATCTACCCACCTCAGTTGTAGCCATCTTTTAAGATAGAGTCCAGGTTCCACCTACCCATGGAGATATTCCTGACCACTCACTGCTTGACCTTGGGCCTACAGCGTATGGATTATTCTCAATGTTTTTGACTTTGATCATTTTTTATCTTCCTTCAGTCTTTTTCAGGGGTTCCTGCTCACACCAGCTAAGTCAGCATGAGCTGGTCCTTGCTTAGCCACTAAGGGAGTTCTAACTTGCTGGCTCAGCTCTCTTCCTTTGGACTTCTGAGTGGCTGATCTGCCTCCTCACAAAGAAACTGTGCTACTTGGGTAGTGGCAGGTTTTAACTCTGGTGCTTCCTCTCCCTGAGGGAGTTCAGGCCTAGCCACATTCACACACAAAGCATCAACCTTGGTCTCTTCCAGCTAAGGTAATGGTGGTGGTAATTATGATGAAGGCTAAATTGGGGTCAGATACCAACACCCTGTGCCAGGAGGATGGAACCCAAGGTGTAGATGGCCAAGTAACAGTACTAGGCCTGAGTCTGGAAAGGTCTGTCTTTTTCATGCAAAAAGCAGACTTTCTCTGTGCATAGGGCTGGATGGCTAGAGTCTTGGCTCAGGAGTACCCCTAAGTCAGGATGGTGCAGGATGGTGCTCAACTTGCTTCTAGACATGCTTCTAGTCTTTTGTGCTTTTAACTGTAAAATAAACAGCTTCTGAGGTCAGAGAGCTGAGGAAACCTGGTGAACGAAAGCCTGGAGTGTCACATCAGTCCTTGAACATAGACAAAGGGACAAGGGTTCAACATTGACACTATTGACATCTGGGATCAGATATTTGTTGTGGTGAGTTATCCTGTGCACTATAGGACATTAACACTACCTATTAGTGTTATAACAGTATTCCACTGCCCCTTTATGACAACCAAAAATGTCTGTAGCCACTGCCAGATGTCAAGGGCAAGTGCTGTGGCTGGGAGGAGAGGGTTGAGAATCATTCGCCTGGACAGTAACCAAGATTCAACTGAAAACATGCTCTGTGAGCAGGACTGTTTCCAAACCCCCATCCTTTGATAGTTCTTGGAGTTCTCAATGGTTGTTTAACTGTATTGGGAAAAGTCAGGGAGTCTAAGTTGGTTAAAGGGAAGTGGAAATAATGGTCTCCTACACTTGGGCCCCAGACCAAACAAAGACACTGAATGGGTAAAGTACTTTTCTCAGACCTCAGGAGATGTTTCTGTATCAATTTCTTTCTGGATAGCTATCATGGAGATCACGGTGAATTGCTTACTGACATGACTAATCACCTGGAGTGAAATTCTCACCACCTGAAATGCTATTGTGAACTGCACAGGGCCTGCATGCTATTCTCTCTCGTGTCCCCAGGGATTCAAACATTTTTGAGACAAACAGCCAGTGTATCAGTGCTCTGACACCATGTGATCTTGCACAGGATGGTTCATTGGCAGTCAAAGGTCCCAGCCCGGGTCCAGTGGCTGGCCCGCTTGGCCACGTGCTGGTACCTGCCGGCTCACCTGAGGTTGGGGTCATGGGTGCGGCCGCCAGGCCATTCATGTTGAGGGCTGCCATCTGCTGCATCTGCGCGGCGGCGAAGGCAGCCATGGGGTTCAGGTAGCCGCCCTGTGCGACTGATGCCATTAGTGCCGCTTGCTGCTGCATCAGCTGGGGCAGAGGGAGTGGAAAAAATATCATGCACTTCCAGGGGGGCAACCCTCCCCACCAAGGGGTTCAGCATGGAGATAGGCCAGCTTCCCAGGCCTGAATCCTAGGAAGCCGAGATACATTTCCCTGGCTTTACCTCCACAGAGCCCTGGTACCTGTTCAATACCAACTCTTGCTCTCAGTAGCTATCAGAGACTACCCCCTGAGAGTGAATTATGTTCAAAAGTAATGGGAGGCTCTCTGGAACTCGCCAGTTGCTACAGGTGGTGGGAGAAGGGAACGGTCAACCCTGTGATAGGCCTGTCATCCATGGAGATGTACTAAGTTTCTACAGACATGTTGGATGAGCCTCTGTAGAATTAACATAGCTTGGATTTCTGTCCTAAATGGCCCTACCTTGAAGTCTGTTGGGGGTAGAAATGATAGGGAAATTGTGACTAGAACTCAATGCACCCCCAAAGTTCTCAGAATGGTGAGTGGGGACCAACTGGAGAGGTTGGTTAAACTGGCCATGTGTGGACATTGCTAAAGAAAGGTGAGCTTGCAGTTTTAGAACCTGAACACTTGCCTACTTCAGTTCCACCCATGTGGGGGTGTGGTTACAAGTCTGGGAGGCAGCTCAGGGGAGATGCTGATAGATGGGTCCCCAACATAGAAGAAGTGGGCCAATGGTCTGAAGCGGGGCCTGGGGAGACTACAGGAAGTGTGGGGTGCCTTGGGGTGCCTCACAAGACGCCTGCCAAAATAACCAGAAGGCCTGAGGACACACTTCTGAGAGCAGGGACAAGAGAGGTAGTAACCAGACACCTAGCCCTCTGTCCTCCCTTCCAGTCAGTTCTTTGAGGACTTGACTGACCGGGGAAGGCTCAGGGTAGTCTACCTTGCTGTCCTGCTGGAGGCTCTCTCTCCTAGCTCTAGATCTCTCTCCTAGCTCTCTCTCCTCCTAGCTCTAGATCAGCAACCTGCTTTCTCCTGGCAATCATCCCAGCTTTCTCTTAGCTGCCTCTGGCCTCTACCCCCAAGTTCATTCCTGACCACTCTTCACTGTCCAAGGTGGGAAGATCTATTTTCTGGGCCAAGTACAGGACTCCCAGTCAGCACAATACGTGCCCTTCCTCGCTAGAGTTTTACGGGGAGTGAACTTGAGAACCACTGCCTTCCACCCTCTTCCCACCCTACTATGCCCCCACTTACTGCCTGTGCATAGGCGCCGTAGGCCCCAAAAGGGATGGCCATGGGATTGAACATGCCCATCTGGCCTGCCATCTGCTGCATTCGCCGCATCGTGCGCTCCTTGTCTGTGTCGGCGAACTTGACCACCAGACTGGATGATGCTCCCTGTAACAAGGACTGCAGTGAGGCCCCTCTGTCCTAGCTTGCATGCCCCAGACCTGGGCCCTCCCCGACCGTCGCCCCTAGCTGGGCGGGTGGGGGGCGGGGTGGGTTGGAAGGCTGAGTAGTGGTGTTTGCCTTGGGGTCTGAGGGAATTTTCTGAGTCACCTCAGGCCAATTCCTTAATATCTCCAGACCTCTGTACCTTGGTCTGGGAATGGGAAAGCTTTCAGATCTCAAGTAGAGACCGTGAGAACAGGCACCTTTGGCACAGAGAAGACCTTCTGAGGGTGAGCGGAGGTCCTAAGGGTCCTAAAGGTCCTGGGGTCTCCGAGAGGTCTTTGTGTCCACCCCCAGCCCCCAAGGAGTGGTCATACTCACAGGCATGGTCTGGCTGCCGTGCAAAGCGTTGATGGCGGCTTGTGCCTCGGCGTGAGAGGAGTACTTCACAAAGGCGCATCCTGGGGGATGGAGCGGCTGAGTCACCGGCCGAAGGCCCAGAGGAAGGCCGCTGAGCACGGATGCTTAGCGGCAGACGAGGAAGGGCCCAAGGGGGGCAGGGCGCATGGCAAATCAAAGAATGGGTGAGACACAGAGACTGAGAGAGAAAGAGACACACCGAGAAAAAGAGACAGAGACGCACAAAACGGGAAAGACCTGGACAGGCCAGAAGCTTAGGCAACCTTTGAAGTCTCCCCATCCATTCTGGACCCGGTTGGGAGCTTTTTCTCCTCGCCAGCTCCATCTACTACCCTCCTTTTCAGGCCTCCCTCTCAGGCCTACGAGTCCTGGCAAGTCCCGAGTTCCTGGGGGCTCCCAGCTCCACCCCAGGCCAGCGCAAGCCCCGCCCCCACGCCCCGCCCCCACGCACCCTTGCTGTTGCCATCGGGTCCCCGAAGGATGGTGCACTCCTCAATGTTCCCAAAGGCCTCAAAGAGGCGACGCACGTCGTCCTCGGATTGCTGCTTGTTGAGCATGCCCACGAAGAGTTTTCTATCTTCTGGAACAAAATTAGGAGATGCTTACCGGCGCCAGGGGCCCGGGCAGCCCGGGGGCAGTCCGGTGATTTGAGGTCACGGCCGGAGGGGAAGGTTATGGGGACAGGGAGGAGCTGGGCAGGAGTGGGTCTGGGGCTGTACCTGGAGGGGTAGGAGTAGCAGGCAGGGGGCATAGCTTGAGGAGGAGAGACAACGGGATGAGGGGTGTGAGCAGAGAGGGAGGGCTTAGCCAGAGAGGGCGGTGAGGTAAGGTGTGTCAAACTGGAGCTGGATTGCAGCGACTGTCCTGTCCTGCCGTAGAGGACACACTGCACACTGAGGCAGCAGTGCCACCTGTCGGTGTATCGCTCACTTAAACACTGCTCAAATGGTCCCTCCTCCCTCCTCTAAGGCGCAGTTTTTCCCCCCCGCAGCCACCTGACCACACAGAGGCCAAATTAGTCCATACTGGACCTTTCTGCCACAGGGCCTTTGCATATGCTGTTCTCCTGCCTCTCCTCCCCTTCACACCACGAGCCTAAATCCTTCTCTTCTTCGAGATCTCAGTTTAAACAATGTTTCCTAGTCAAAGCCCCTCCTATATCTCTTCTATATTCCCTGTCTCAGCCCCTCATTTCCATTCTACAGAATTCCACAAACAATTATTTACTGCTTTTCTTATGTGAAGGGTTCTGTCTAGATCCCTCCCTACCCCAGTATGCTCCCTGTGGGAAGAGACTAACCTCTCTGGGGGATTAGCTGTAAACCCCAGTATAGAGTTAGCAATGGTGAATGCATGCTCTGTGCCATTCCAAGCTCACTCCTTTCTGTCTGCTTTCACCTAGCATCCCTCTGTTGCTCCTTCCTATTTGTTCACAGTGCAAGATTCAGCCCCATTTATGGTAGGGAGGCTCCCTCAATAGCCCCCTCATTTGTACCACGTAGTTTGTTGACACCAGTTAGCTGTGTGCTTAGGGTGACAGGAAACACTGGGAGGAGTATGCAGCAACTTGTAAGGGACTGCAAAGACTTCCCTGTCTACAAGCTGATTTTCACTCCTCCCACCGAGAGGTAGGGTCTGTGGTCCCTCCACTTGAATTGGGTCAGGGCTTGCTCTAACCAATGAAGAATTTTGAAAATGATGTCAACTGACTTCCGCAGCTAGGTCATAATAGGGATCAGATTATACTTTGCTCTCTTCTTTTGCGAATGCTTGCTCAGTGACTATGCTACAAAAACAAACAAAAGTCGACAGTCCCACGCTAGGAGTCCATACAGGCAGGAACACAGGCTCTCAGCTAGCAGCCAACATCAACAGTCACATGTGGTAGTAAACAAGTCCTCAGAAGTGTCCAGCCCCCAGAGGGACTCTATCTGAGTCACAGACCTGCTGGAGCAGAGACAGGTCTACCTGGCTGCTCTCAACTGCTGACCTGCTGAATCTGGGGGTATAATAGCTGATTGTTTCACTCTGCTCAGTTGGGATGGATTGTTATGTGGCCTAGTAGCTGGAACTGGATCCCTTGGGTGGCAGCACTCATCACTCATTAGCTGTTTTTGATCCTTGAATGACTGACTCACACAGTCCAAAGCTGCTGAAATGCACACCCCAAATTGCAAAGAGCCTTGCCTGCCCAGTGAGAGACGCTTGCTCTCCCACACTGCCAGGAGAGTTCATATATAGCTGAAGGGCTCTCCTGGAGTCTAGAGCAAAGGTCAGGAAACTCTCAGGCCTCTGTACTTTTTCACAAACCACCCCATGTTAGGAGTTGCCTGTGGAATGAAGAAGAAATTGAGACGGAAGAGATTGATAGCAATTTGTGAGGCTAGCCCATAGAACGAGGACCTTGGGAAGCATGTCTAGGTTTAACTTTAATGAAGTTGAGATGCCACTTATATAACTCAGCAAGGAAATGTTACAATGATGTAATGAGGAAGAAGCAAAGCGTGATATGAAGCAGGGAGGATGTAGGGATGTGCAATAACAGGTGAATTTACCTTTGGGGGCAACAGCCAATACTAATAGGTCATATGTCTTTTAGGACATTCCAAAGAGGTTAGGAAGCTGGGTTACAGGTGAGAGATGTG
>PVHY01007893.1:0-64644 GCA_004024945.1 Uropsilus gracilis | reverse complement strand
TAACAAAAAATGTTAAAGATCTATACAAAGAAAATTTTAAAATGCTCCAAAAAGAGATAGAAGAAGACATAAGGAAATGGAAAAACATTCCCTGTTCATGGATTGGAAGAATTAATATTATCAAAATGACCATCCTACCAAAGGCAATCTACAGATTCAATGCAATTCCAATAAAAATTCCAATGACATTCTTTAAAGAAATAGAACAAAAATTACTGAAATTCGTATGGAATAACAAAAGACCCCACATATCAAAAGGCCTCCTGACCAGAAAAAAAGAAAATGGAGGTATCACAATTCCAAACTTCAAAATATACTACAAAGCCATAATACTTAAAACAGCTTGGTATTGGTACAAAAACAATCAGATCAATGGAACAGAATTGAGAGTCCTGAAATAAAACCACACATATATAGTCAACTAATTTTTGACAAAGGTATGAAAAAGCTACCTTGGAACAAAATAGCCTCTTCAATAGACGGTGCTGGGAAAATTGAACTAAGACATGCAAAAAAATGGACCAAGAAAACTCCCTCAATCCATGTACAAAAATCAACTCAAAATGGTTAAGAGACTTAGAGATCAGACCTGAAACCATAGCATACATAGAGGAAAACTTGGGCAAAACTCTCCATGAACTACAGTTCAGAAATCCATTTCTGGAAACATTCACAGATGGCAAAAAAAATGAAGGAAAACTAAACAGATGGGACTACATCACACTGAAAAGCTTCTGTACAGCAAAAGAGACAACAGAAAAAACTAAAAGATGCCCAACCGAATGGGAAAAAACCTTTGCTCTCCACATGAGTGATAAGGGTTTAATAACGAAGAGCCACAAGGAACTCACACAACTCAACAAAAGCAAAACAAAAAGCCCAATCAAAAAATGGGGAGAAGAACTAAAAAGACACTTCTCCAAAGAGGAAATACAAATGGCCAACAGGCACATGAAAAATTGCTCAACATCGCTAATAATAAGGGAAATGCAAATCAAAACCACAATGAGATACCACCTTACACCAGCAAGAATGGCCCACATCCAAAGAACAGGCAACACAAATTGCTGGCGAGGATGTGGAGAGAAAGGAACACTACTACACTGCTGGTGGCAATGTAAACTAGTTCAACCACTATGGAAAGGGGTGTAGAGGACCCTCAAGCTAATGAAAATGGAACTACCATTTGACCCAGCAATTGCTCTTCTGGGAATCTACCCAAAAGAGACCTCAAGGTGGGTACAAAAGGACACCTATACTCGGATGTTTACTGCAGCACAATTTATAATTGCAAGGTCATGGAAACAACCTAAATGCCCCAAAACAGAGGACTGGATGAAAAAAAATGTGGTATATATACATGATGGAATAACTCACCTATTAAAAATGACAAATTTGACAACTTCATAACAACATGGATGCATTTAGAAGAAATCATATTAGCAGAAACAAGCAATAAAGAAAAAGGCAGAAACCAAATGGTTTCACTAATGTATGGGATATAGTGGGAAAAAAAAGAAAATAAATAAATAAAAGCCTTGAGGAAAGTCAAAACAAGCTAAGCACCAAAATGAAGCGCACAACTATGAACAGGAGGGAAAGGGGGGGAAGGGAGGGGAGGGGGGGAAACCCTTGAGATTACAAAGTTGTGAAATTTATATATAAATTAAAAAAAAACATAATCCATCATATCAACAAAGAGAATAACAAAAACCATATAATCATATCAATAGATGTGGAAAAAACATTTGATAAAGTTCAGAATCCTTTCATGATGAAATCCCTGGAAAAAATTGGTATAAAAGGAACATATCACAACATAATAAAAGTTATATATGATAAACCCACAGCAAATATCATCCTCAATGGGGAAAAACTGAAACCATTTCAATTAAGGTCTGGAACCAAGCATGGATGCCCCCTCTCCCCACTCCTATTCAACATAGTTCTGGAAGTCCTAGGTAAGGCAATAAGACAAGAGAAAGACATAAAAGGAATCCAAATAGGGAAAGAAGAAATAAGGTTATCATTATACACGGATGTAGAGAATGTAGAAATATTGATAGAAAAGCTAACTGAAATAATGAATAAATTCAGTAAGGTAGCTGGATACAAAATCAACACACAAAAAGCAACAGCATTCATATATGCAAAGAATCCATCAGAAGAAGAAGAAATTTTAAAACATCCCATTTACCATCGCACCAAAGAAAATTAAATACTTGGAAATAAACCTAACAAAAGAAGTAAAAAACCTATACAAAGAAATCTATAAAACATTCTTAAAAGAAATAGAAGATGATGTTAAAAAAATGAAAAGACATTCCTTGTTCATGGATTGGAAGAATCAACATTATCAAAATGGCCATAGTACCAAAGGCAATCTAGAGATTCAATGCAATTCCAATAAAGATCCCAATGACATATTTTAAAGAGATAGAACAAAAATTACTGAAATTCATATGAAACAACAAAAGTCTCTGAATAGCCAAAACCCTTTTGACAAACAGAAGAGAGAACAGTGGTGTTACTATTCCAGATTCAAACTATACTACAAAGCTGTAATACTTAAAACAGTACAATACAGGTATAAAAACAGACAAACAGCCCAATGAATCAGAATTGAATACCCAGAAATAAAACCATACCTATACAGTCAAATAATCTTTGACAAAGGGGAAAAAATTTACTCTGGAACAAGGATAGCCTCTTCACTATATGGCTCTGGGAAAACTGGATCAAATGGACCAGGACAACACCCTCACACCTTGTATGAAAATAACTGAAAATGCATAAAGGGCCTGGAAGTGAGACCTGCAACCATGAAATACATAGAGAAAAACCTGCTCAAAACCCTTCATGAATTTCACCTCAGAAATCCACTTTGGGAAACAACTATGGCTGAGAAAAAAATGAAGGAAAACATAAACAGCTGGGACTATATCAAACTAAAAAGTTTCTGTACAGCAAAAGAGACAATAAACAAAACAAAAAGAGCCAGGTACAGTGTCTCGTGCCTGTAAGCTCCAGCCTATAAAGCGGCAGGTGCTAGGAATCGCAGTTCGAGTCCCGCCTGGGGCCCGTAGTAAGACCTAGTTCCAAAAAAATAGCTGGGCGTGGTGGTACGTGCCTGTAATCCCAGCTACCTGGGAAGCTGAGGCTGGGGATTGCTTGAGTCTGTGGTACCCCGGGCAACGAGAACCTGCGGTTCCACAGGTAAAAATAGCGAGACCTAGTCTCAAAACAAAACAAAACAGAAACCCAACCAACCGGGGGGAAATTTTTGCCCTCCAAACAAGTGACAAGGGTGTGATAAAAAAAGATCCACAGAGACCTCCTACAGTTCAACAAAAACAAAAACAAAACCTCAGTCAAAAAATGGGGAGAAGATAAAAAGACACTTCACCAAAGAGGAGATACAGATGGCTAATAGGCATCTGCATCGCTAATAATCAGGGAAATGCAAGTTAGATAAGTTTTTTTTTTTTTTTTTCTGTTGTGCTCTTCTGATTCTGAGGGCAAAACTCATCATTTGACTTGGGTTACACAAACATGGCTGCTGTACAGTCAGCACCACCAACCACCTGCAGAAATTTTCTACTTCCTAACCTAAAACCTCCATCCATTGAAGAAGTCTCCATTTCCTTCTCACTACCACCCCTGGCAACTGCCACTCTACAACTTGTCTCCATGAACTTGGAAGCTCTAAGTGGAATCATATTTTTCTTTTTGTCACTGAATTATTTCAGTTAGCATGATGTCCTCAGTGTTCACTCATGATGCAAATTGTATCAGAACTTCATAATTTTCTGCTATAGTACAAATTATATTTTATTTATGTATTCTCCTTTCAGTGTCTATTTGTATTGACGCCATCTTTTGGCTATTTTGGATAATGCTGCTACCTGTTCAAGTCCTTTGAATGTTGTTTATTTGGAAATGTTAAGCATTTACTTATGATTCAGGAACCTAAAAATGGAATAATTTTAACTAATTCTCAAGCTTCATATCCATAAGAATCCTGTAGTATTATTAACATATTTCCACTGAGTGTTCTCTTTCCTCACAGTGTAACCCACAGGAATGATTTCACCTGGAGAACAGAGGACAAGGATTTCCTTAAGTGGAGCCATCTGTACATTGTTCTAGAAAACCAGTTTGAATATTGCTTCACTATTTTTATTTCAACCAATCATGGCCAAAATGAAAAATAATGAACAACTTCCTTTTATTGATGCTGATGTAGAAATATGTGCAAGTGGTCATCACTGTCCTAACTCATCCCCATTTCTTTTTTGGACACCATTTTCTAGAGTAGACAATGCTTTTGGTTTGAAATCTGCTAGGAAACCAGATATTTTGATTGAAAGGGAAAAGTCATTAAACTTACCGAACAAGTAAGGAAAATTTTTTCCTAAAGTTGTGGCCACCATTCAAAACTCACATGTGAAGTTCCAACCTGTATAAAAGTTCTCTCATTTCTGCAAAATGATTTCATCATACATTTGGAAAAGAATACTCTAATAAATAATGTGTTATATTTAGAAGAAGATGTGAATAAAACCTAACAAATTAAGTCACATTTGTGAAACTATTAAGGATAATATGAAGAATATAGATTTTCAGTAAAATTATCTCTTGATTTTAAATAACACATTCTGTGAAAGATGATTGCTTTATTTTCTGCTACCCAAAGATCTCAATATAATAACAACTTTAATGATTTCTTTAGGTATTAAAAAGTTGATTTTTAACTGTTTATGATGATATTTCAGTTCTTTTCAGTGTCATATAAATCAAGAAATTTACCTCTATTTAAGCAGAGCTTTCCCTATTTTTACTGTTTTACTGAGATAAAATTGACATGCCACACAATTCACTCAAAATGTATACCTCAACCATTTTGCATATTCACAACTATATCCAACCATCAATACAGTTAATGTTAGATTTTTTTTATCACCCCAGAAAGAAACCCTGTACCCTTAAGCTACCAACTACCCCAATTCAACTACCAATCCCTTTTCCTTAAACCAACCACGGAGAGCCATTATGTTTCCATAGATTTTCCTATTATGGATGTTGATATGAGTGAAATTATGTAATATGCCCTCTTGTATCTGGCTTCCTTCATTTAGTATAGGGTTTGCAAGATTCATCCATGCTACAGTTTGTAGCAGGTGGTTCATTTTTCATGACCAAATAGTCCATTGTGTGAATAAATCATGTTTGTTTATACATTCATCTTTGGGTTTGTCTTTGGGGTGTTTTCTGCTTTTAGATATTGTAAGTAATGCTGCTATAGCATCCAAGGATAAGTTTTTGTGTGGACATATTTTTTTCTTGGATATACACCTGGGAAAGGAATTTCTGGGCTATATGGTAATTCTGTGTTTAATTATTTGAAGAAAAACCTGTCTTCCAAAATGATTGCACTATTTTACATTCTTTCCATTACTGCATAATGGTTCTGATCTCGCAGTCTCACCAAATTTGTTATTTCCTGACTTTGAGATTCTAGTAATTTTAACAAGTGTGAAATGGTTTCCCATTGTAATTTTAATTTAGATAGCCTTCACAATTAATATGAAGGGAAACATTTTTTTCATGTATCTTTTGGCTATTTGAAGAAATGAATATTATGATCCTTTACCCATTTAAATTGGATTATTTGTCATTTTATTATTTAGTTATAAAATTATATCTATCTATCTATCTATCTATCTATCTTCCCCCTCTAAGCACAAGTCCCTAATCATATATATGAAAAATATTTTCTCCCATTCTGCAAATATTCATTTTCTTAATTATGTGCATTGAAACACAATAGTGTTTCATTTTACTGAGATTGAATTCAATTTCTTTTGTTGCTCATACTTTTGGTTTGTTGTATCTAAGAACCCTTTGCCAAATTCAAACAATATTTACCCTTGTATATCTTTTATGAATTTTATACTTTTAGGTTTCACCATTAGGCCTCTGATCTATTTTGAGTTAATTTTAATATGTGGTATGATGTAAAGGCCCAAAGCTATTTATTTGCATGCAATTTCCAGTGCCTTTATTGAGATTATTTTCCTAATGAATGTTTTGGAATCCTTGTAGAAAGTTTACTGTATGAGTTTTTTTCTCATATTTCTATGCTATTGATCCATATAGTCACCTCTGTGCCAGAATCCCACTATCTTGATTACCTCTTGCTTTCTGATAAGTTTTAAAATTGGGAAATATAAGTCCTATGCTGTCCCCCTTTTTGGAGATAGTTTTGGTTCTTTATAATTCCATTTTCATTTTATAATCAGCTTGTCAATTTCTACAAAGAAATTAGCTGGGATTCTTGCAGGAATTGTGCTAAATTTATAGATCAATTTGGGAAACAGTATCATCAAAATAATGTCAATTATTTTGTTAAAAGAGGATATCTTCCTATTTAACTTCTTTAGCTGTCTTTAAATCATTTTCATGTATAGAATTTGTATTTCATTTGTTAAACATATTCCTAAATATTGCTTTTAATAAAGTTGTCAAATAAATTGATATTTTTAAAATTTTCATTGTTCAGTGCAAGTATCTATAACTGCAATAATTATTTTTTCTTATAATCCTGCTAACTTGTCAAATTAATCTGCTAGCTCTAGTAATTTTTAGTGGGTTTCTTGAATTTTCTATATAAAAGATCATGTAATCTGAGAATTGTTTCCCAAGCCACAATTTTCACAAGATGCTAGCGAAAGGGCCTCATGGTATCTATATATGTAATAGGTTGTGACAGAATAGGATTCTTAAACTGAGGGAAGCTAATTATTTTGTATTGAGTAGGAAGCATGCTTTTCCTTCCCCCATGTGAGACTCTGTTTTTATATTCAAAGACTTTAAGCAAACTTTCTTTATGTCCCAGAAGGAGACTTTTATTTCTTTTTTTCAAGTCTATTCATTATTAAAACATCTTTTAAGATAATCTGCAACCAAAGGCAGGCAGTTATCTTTTAAATTTTAGAGATTTAAATTGATCATTATATCCCCTTTTTTATCCTTCTGATAATAAATCACTACTATCCTTGCTACTATTGGCAGTGTGCTGAGGTATATGTGTATAATACATACAGAGTGTTTGTATAACATGTAATATGTACACATCTAGGTATGTGCATGTATTATGTGTGTATATATACTGTACATACATATATACATATACCTATATACACTATACACATGTGTATTTGTATAAATTTAATTCTAACAAGGCATTATTATCTTCATCATGTAGATGAAATAACTTAGCTCTAGGGTACTTAATTACCTCGTTCTGTGTAATACAGTGTTACTCCTTAGATTTGATTTGGTGCTTCAGAATCCACCAAGATATCTGTTAAAATAGAGGTCTTAGATCCTCCTGAATCAGGATATACCAGAGTAAATAGGGACCTACATTTTTAAAGATTAAGTCAAAAGCTTCATTTGCATATGAAAATTTGAGAAGTATTAAGTTAGTTTGCTTTCAGATTTACCACTATAATGTGTTATTTCAAGTTCTGTTTTTATGTGCCCACTTTCTATAATAAAGATATTCTTTCTCAAGCACTGTGAATACTGTATGGAGGGTGATTTTATAACAACAAAATTATAAATGCCCCTATATTCACATACACACATGAATACCCTTATATTCTTCTGCTTTATAATTTTATTTAGGATCATTTTTGATGTAAGGGTCTGACATACTATCTATCCTGAATTTCAACCTTAGTTTCTACAAGTAATATTAGAATTGGCACTTTCTTGGAGGGTAAGGTTGTTGGTGCAAAATCTAATCTAATGGACAGTCACATAAAATCTCAACTGATGCAGTTCAATATTCTTTAAGGGAAGCTGGCATGGAGCCTAACAGAAAATGCTTAGCAATCTTTGAGAAGAAAAAGGCTTGTACTGGAAATGTTGTAATGTCCTGTGATTATTCTAGGATGTCTTATTTATTACTACTCAACTGCCATCACAGTTGTAATGTTTTAAACAAATTTTGCATCTTAGGTAATGGAAGAGTATAGATTTGGTGGGACTTAAATTTAATTTTCATGATTGAATAGAAAAGTTGATGGTTTAACCCTATGCCCAGATTACTAAAAATGAATGGCAAGAGGCCACCCAAATTTATGGAAAATGGTCTCTTGATTTGGTAATAATATTGAGTTTGACCTAAAAGAGGAAATGGAAAACCTAAGTTTTGAGAAAGTTGAATGAAAACTGTTAGAATTTGCTTAGAGAAGTGATGTGCATAAAAGTAGGTGGAGGGATGTGTTAGTTTGCTGGGGTTACCATAGCAAAGTGACACAATCTGAACACAGAAATAGAAATTTGTCACAGAGTTCTTAGATTCAAAGTCCAAGGTCAGGATATCTTGAAATTAGTATTTCCATTTAAAAGCACCAGGGCAGATTTGTTTCAGCCTCTCTTAGTTCCTGGGAGTTCCTTGGTTTGCAGAATCATAACTCCAGTCTTCACATGCATTCTTCCTGTGTTCCTGCTTCTATGTGTGCAAATTTCCCCATCTCATGGGGATGAGAGTCACTTCATATCTGAAGTTCACCTTAATGCAATTTGACCTCCTCTTAGTTAATTGCTAAAATGCTGCAATGGCCCTTTTTTGTAAATAAGGAAATCCCTCCTTATTTGGAAAGTCCCAGGGATTTTGGAGGGACACATTTCAGCCCATCATAAAGAACATAAGTATCATTGAAATAGCCTAAGAAGATAGGATGAAAATAGTGCATTGATGTAAAAATTTGTCCTTTCATTTTTCTAATGCTATCTCAGGGTCATCTTTCCTATTAGTATGAATTAATATTTACTATCAGAGTAGAAAGACTCTGACAACTCATCTAATTGTATATCTGATGGTGTTGAGGGGAAAGCTGAGGTCTTCAGAGGTAAAGCAAGGTGTTCAGATTCAAATAGCATACAGTTAACCCTTGATTGATCTGGGAACTAGGAGCACGGTCAAAAGATCTGAGTATTACTTCTGTCTCCCCTTAAATTTGGGTATAGTTGTTACTTATAGGAAGTTGTTTTTGCAACACTTCCCACTGCCATACCAAAATCTGTGAATGGTTCATCTTTATAATCTGTCCTCTGTATTTGTTGGTTCTGCATTGATGGATTCAATCAAAATACATGATTGCAGAAACTGCCAATAGCATTCTAATAGAAGAAGGCCTATGCTATTCAAGTCAGCATTGTTCAAGGATCAGCTACAGTAGTAAATACAAAATTGGAATGAGTCCCTTGTTTTGTATATTAATGTCTAGCTTATCAGGGACACATGAAGAGCTTTGCCCCGAAGTGTGTCATTTTCTCCATGATAAGTGGAAGGGTCAGTTCTTTCTGGAAGTGGAACAGGCCATCTCTTGAGTTGTTCCTTTCAAGTAGTCTTGACCATACACTTCTCCAAAGGCACAGAGACTGTACTGTGGTTTAGATGGTAACCTGCACTTTGTGCAATGTCTCTGTTCCTCCTGTTCTCCTCTCAAATGTTCCCTGTCCTGTTGTTTCAGAGCAAAATTCAGTTACAAGATGGTGATTTTTATATCTGGTTTCTTAATGAGTGATAATTTAATGTTAATAAGCCAAGCCTCCACCACTCATTCTCCTTTCCTAGGAATCTTTCAATTTTCCTGAGCACCAACCTTTTGAGATTAAATAAAACATGTTTCTGTGGTTCATTTTAGACATATTAAAGGGTTATCGAGTAAAAGTAGGGGATTATCATGGCATTCTTTAAATTACAAAGAGATGGTGATGGCTGTTTCTGTGTGCTTAGACTTTGGTATCTTGGATGGTCTATGATGTGTTCAACACTCAGAGGAGTACAGAACTTCTGTTGCAATTAGCATGCTCTTCAGGTTCAAGATTAATCTTTAGATATCTGGACAGACACCATAGTTTGTCTGATCACACTGAATTCCCACCACCAAAATTTCAGTTTCAACTTAACTTAATCAAGAACAAACTTAAAACAATGCTCTGTGTGCTTTCCTTTTACTCCCTCTGTCCATAAAATTTCCGAAAGTTAATCTTAATCAGACAACTACCCTGGAATATCTGAGAAAATATTCCATGCCCCCAAACTGTTGCCCTCAGTTACCTTAAGAAACACCAGTTTCATTCACTCTATGAAATTAATAATTAGAAAATCGTGTGTGAGATTACTGATGGAAATGCCTTTCAATTTCAATAGTCAATGAACAGGCAACTATATGGAGACTACAATAATTACATTGTTCTATAAGCTTCACACTACAAGTCTTATTTTAGTATATTTAGACTTTTAAAAGAGAACTGATAAGCATTATTTTTAAATGAGTTTGACATTAAATTAATGCATTAGATTATAATTTATTGCTTATCAAATTAGCATTGATTTTCTTTATAAACTAGCACTACCATCACAGAGATACTTTCTTGCACAAATTTCTTCCCTGATTGTCACTAGGTAAAGTATAAGATATGAAAAAGGACAACAACTCCCATTGGCCCATGAAAAGTATTCTTTTATAAATTTCAGTAGGCATTGTATTTTAAAGATCTATTCTGTTCCCTAAATTGAGGAAATTGGTTTCCTCTCTCTAACCAAAGGAGAAAATTGAGGACTAGCCATCTCCTGAAGTTGATCCCTAGAGTGTTCAATTCAAATAAAATCTATGACTTACTTTCATATTATAATTTCATGCTGTCAAAGACACAGATCCTAAGTATATAGTTAGAGAGTTGTGAGAAATTAGTAGGCAACCTTCAAATCAAGATACATAATAATTTCATCACCCTGCAAAGTCATATGACATCTTGCAACAGTTCCTTGTTAAAAAAATTAGCAAATTGCCTGAGAATTTGTAGTCATATTCAATTTCTTCCTTTCTGTTATTTGAGAGTGAGAAAGGCAGATTCTTAGAGTCATACATTGTCTAAGGAACCAGGTCCTAACTCATGACTCTATCCCTACTCAGAATTATTGAAAACATCCGTGCTTTCATTTTCTTATGAACTGAAAATGCTAAGGTCTACCTGAGCAGGTTGTTATAAAGATTACCCAAAACACATAGAAGTACCCAATATTCAGAACAAACTCAGCTGATAACAATCTTGGCTGTTGGTCAGTAAGAATGGCCAACATCAAAAAAAAAGGGCAACAACAAGGGCTGGTGTGAATGTGGAGAGAAAGGAACACTCTTAAACTGCTGGTGAAAATGTAACCTGGTCCGGCCACTATGGAAAGCACTGGGGAGGGCCCTCAAATTAATGAAAATGGAACTACCATTTAACTCAGCAACCACTTATCTGGGAATCTACCCAAAGGAGACCTCAGTACTTATACAAAGGGACACATTTACCAGGATGTTTATTGCAGCACTATTTATAATTGCAAGGACATGGAAATAACCCAAATGTCCTAAAACAGATGACTGGATGAAAAATATGTGGTATACATACACAATGGAATATTACTCATCAATTAAAAATGACAAATTTGATGAATTTGAGATAACATGATGTACCGAGAAGAAATCATACTAGCAGAAACAAAGAAAGAAAAAGACAGAAACCAAATGGTTTCACTAATATATGGGATATAGGAAGAACAAACAAAAGATCAGGAGAAAAAGTCAAAATAAGGTAACAGTCAAACCAAAGTACACAACTGGGGGCTGGGATGGGTGATAGCGATCAGGAAGGGGAGGTGGTGGGGAATACAAAGATGTGATATATATATATAGATGTGATATATATATAAAGATGTGATATATATATGTATAAATATATATATATATAAAGATGTGATATATATATATATACATACATATAATTTTTTTTTTAATCTTGGGTGTTGGGTCTTTTCTCTCACTCCTCCACCCCAAATAAATGAAAAGAATATATTCTAGTCTTTTGGGACACTGTGTTTGAAGGAAATATTTTTTTTAATCAGAAAAACTAACCCTTGATAATTCATTACTAAACTTGAATAATTTAGAACATTTCTCCTACCATGTAGCATTATTTGCATTTTAATTTAAGCTTCTGGAAGATGTTTTTAATGCAAATAACGAACCTCAAGCTAAAAATGTCAGAAGATTGGGGATTAGAATAATCACTGGGGCCAGCTCTATCTCCCTCTAAATTTCAGACAGTCATCCATCTGCCTGTGTGCATGATTATCTATGTTAAATGTAGGTGCTTTTTCTAAGGAAAAAATTATGTGCTCAGGTTGCAAGCAAATGTTGAACAAGCTCCTTAAATGGACCCAACACAGGCATTAAAATCAGCTCCTGAAATCCAAGTGCTACTGCAAGAAGCTGCCTGCACATGGCAGAAATGATTTTTGTTGCTTAGCAGGTGAGAGTCAGAGATTTGAAGGTCAATACTAGGAGAGAGCCAGGCACAAAAAAAAAACCTACCTCTCCCTTTCTACTTCTCTCAGTGAAAACCACCCTGTGGTTTCTATTGGAGGCACACAGAGTGGAGCAAGAATGCACCTGACCAACTTCCCATTTCAAACAGATTTAAATCCAGGTTCTCTGTGTATAACAAGCACATCCCAGAAGGGCTAGCCTCTGTGCTTCCCAATCCTCCAAAGGCCAGAACTGATGGAAAGCATGTTATGCCTTGCTCTCCTTTTCCCTTTCTGACAGATAGTGGTTGATGGCTTTAACCCCCACCCCTAAGTAACAGTGACAGTTTAGAATTGTGATTTTCTCTCAATAATTTTTCTCATCATTTACTATTGTCCTTGCATTTGTATCATTTGTTCTTCCCAGGTGAACTGACATTCACCAATGTTCTTATCTATTCCTCTAAAAAAAAATAGTAATTTTGTCTTGATCATATAAGATACTCTGTGATTAAAGTCATATGATTTATATTTTCATTTTTTCTCTGTGTGACTTTGTAGATTCTGGATAAAATTAAGAACTTCAGGGGTTCAGACACAATAGGATCTAAGCTACTGCAAGCACTGGTCCTTAGCAGATAATTTTTATCACCATTACCTTGAACTAGCTCAATATTGATGATGGTGGTGATGGAGATACTCAGAAGTAATAATGCTAAACAATACACACAGATTTCATCACAATTGTGTTTATCAAGCTTCAATTGTCTTAACAAGTCCTTTGAGGAAATACATTTTAACATAATTCATTTTAACATAATTTCTGGGCATGGCATTTAGAACTGATACCAAATAGAAGACCAGGTAATACCACTAATAGTGGAATACAAAGTAACTAAACTAATAGAAAAAGATGAGCTTGAAAATTAGCACTTGTAGCTGACTAAAGAAAGGTAGCACCAAAGCATAGAAAGAGGTAAGAGGGAAGAAAAATGGAAAAACAATGGATTATGGTGCTGGACGATGCCTGATTCAGTGGTGAGTGCACTATGGTGTCAATATCTGATGGGTTCTCTAGATATTACCTCAATTAAAAATAATCAAATAAATAAATTCGCAAAATCTGTCAAGAAGAAGCTGTAGGGAGTTCATGGGCACAAAAGAAAAAATTAGAAACATCATACTATTGAGACAGAGGTGCATTGACCAGGAAGAGATTTAGGCTGTGAAGCAGACCTCCAAGGAAGGACTATGAAATTTTATGGATGAAACATCAGAAAAATTAACCCAAAGTGATTCCTATCCCTACAGCCCACCCACCATCTTGACAAGCCCACCTGGGGTCTCAGGCACCAAAGTGGGGAAAGCAAAATTAAGATGACACAAGGCAGTTTCATCGGAAGTGTCACAGCCACGCTCACCTGGTTTCCATGCAGTCAAACCAAAGTCATCCCGCCTCTCTGTGACTTCAGTCAGTTGCAATTGAAGACTAACATATTCATCAAAAGTTTTTAAAAAGCCACCCTAAACAATCATGCTGGCCATCTCCTTACCCCACTCTGGGTTTTCGCAGTTCAGGGTGTCTTGTTTTCCTATCTCCTTTTTTTCTGATCTATTACTTCTTCTTCATTAAATAAATTTTCCTCTTTCAATTCACTTGCCTGTTATGTCCTTGAAGAATCTTTTTATGGCTTCAAAAGACAAGAATCCAACAAGAAAAAAAAAGCATGTGGTTTCAATCCTGTATTAAGATTTTGGATCCACCTTGTTTCTTTACATCTGTCTCCATGGCAGTAAGTCATCAAAAATATATATAGTGGAATCCTAAGCAAAAAGAAAATAGTAAATTGCAATTAGGGACAAAGGGATATGGTGGTCAACAAAACATTGTGTTCCCTTGGCCTTTAATGTAGTTTACTACATTAAAGAGCTACTCCAGCAGGGATCTCTTCATGTTTTTGATATACCTGTGATTTAGCACTAATTGTCAAGATCAATGACATTAGCCATTGATTGATTAAGTGGCAAGACTGTGAGTACTCAACTAGAGCAAAAAGTATATATTGATGTGACTAAAGCCTCCATTTTGCTGTTGTCAAGAAGAGGAAGTGAAACAGGGTATAAAGAAGACTTTTTGACTTTAACTGGACACACCTATCTGCCTGCTTTTTTCTACAAAGCAGGCTACACACTATTAACATTTTCACTGATCACCATTATCATTGATATGCAAACATCAGCTACCAGCTTCTCTCTGCTTTTTCCGCCCTTTTTTAGACCTAAAAAGAAAAACTTAAAAACACAGTTTAAACTTTTTACTCGTGGGTTTTTACCACCATCCCCAGCCTTCTAAACCAAAATACCAAACCAATGCAAGACTATCAGTGCAGACTAATATATTTTTAACAAAGTGATTTTTAATTATCCTAATAACTACAAAAGAAACATGTAAGACTTAGATTACTTTAACATTGTCTAAAACCTTTCTCAGCATTGTCCGAAGTCCTTTTCCAGATTGCTCAGAAATCCTCAGTCTCTCAGTCCTGATCATCTCACCAAAATCAGCCAGAGTTCCTCTCCACATGTTTGAAGACATCTTTCTTTGGGGCTCTCCTTTGGCGTGTTTCTTTGGCATGCTCCAGCTCCTCCATGCCATCCTCTTCTTGTCGTTTATGTAGAAATTTTATAATACCGGACCCAGCAAAGTTCACTTTCTTTTCAGGCCTGTCTTTTGCACGGCCTCTCGCAGACACAAGTTAAACTCAGCAAAACAAACAACACAGAGTTTTAATCTACAAACTTCTTAACTGCATCTAGCATGCATGCTGTCAGTCTGGGCCAGCCAAGGGTTGAAGGCCCCCGGTGGCCACATGACCAAGCTCACATGGCTCACATCTTTACAAGATAGCCAATTCCCATCTCTCCTCCATTGATCCTCTCTCTCTATCCGATGTCCATATTGGAATCCTTCTCTGTTTGCACACCCTTTATATATCCTGATTTCCCGCCTTCCAGGAAATCTGTTTTACCTTGACCATTTTACTTTTTTCTTCCCCTGCATCTCCCTAAAGGAAAATTTTAACTGAGGTCATCTTTACATTTTAGCATACCTGTTTTTAAAATCTGCAATCTTAAACAGGAGACAATGGGGGGGAGGGATAGCACACCCTATCAGAAGGATGCCAATCAATGAATATGATAAATATATAAGAAATATCAATGACTAATGAAAAGCCCATTTTGCAGTTTTTCCTTAATCTTTTCAAGAAATTATGTAGAAGAAACCTTTATACATTTACATCAATCTTGCTGAAAAATGAGTTCAGAGATTTTAGCAATACTCATTTTGATACAAATGCCAAGAAAAAAGTGACCAAGAATTTCTTGAAACTTCAATTTGAAATAGGCAATTTAGTATGTCAGTGTAGCCAGTTCTGCAGGACTATTCCTTTTAAAGTTCAAATCTCTTGGCTAAAGTTATTAAGCTACCGTCAAGTATTTGGACTTTATAAATAGGCTAAGGAATAATTCTGAGTAGAATTATAATTCTATAATTATAAATCGTTTGAGCCATTCCACATAGGTAAGCCAGAGGCCCCATTTTGATTCAGCGCAAGAACCTCAAATCTCTGTAGGCCCTATTATGGAAAACAAATGTGAAGTGTTTTCCACCTATCTGTCCTTGTTTTCCACAGAGTGAAACTTAAATAAAAAATTTAACCTTATGTCACTTGAAAGAGTAGTGAAAAGGGTTATCAGGTGGAAGGAGAGCTATGATTAAAGCTTGTGAAAGGCGGTGGAGAGATATTTGGTGAGAGACAGAGAGTGAGAGAGAGAAAGAGAGAGAGACAGTGTGTGTGTGTGTGTGTGTGTGTGTGTGTGTGTGTGTGTGTGTGTGTGTGTGTGTGTGTGTTCCAAATGGTGATGGGAATTTAGAACAAACCACTAACTGGAACAGAAAAAGGCATGGTGAAATATTCAAGGACAGAAGCCTTATGTATTTGGTGGAGAAGTTTCCTTCCATTCACAAATTAATTTGGGAGAAAGGGCTTTGCAGATACAAAGCATGAGGGAGATTTACACAACAATGGATCAAATACTTTGCTCCTTGTCAAAAGAGTCTATCTGAATAAGAAACAAACCTTTGCAAAAGGAAATCTTGCCTCTTTATTCAAGATGAGAATCCTCTCTGGATACTGCAAATCAAGGACTTGTTTCATGCTCCCCATTCAGTGTGGCCTGGGCTCCCAGAATCTCCTGTGCTTCAGGGCAAAGTGGCAGGGATGATTTAGGTTCAAGTATCATCTTCTCCATCCTGGGAGAAGACTGGAATCATTCTGCTCTTTTATTCTAGTTGGGTAGAGATGAAGTAGAAGAGTAGTGCTTGGAACAGACTTTGTCACCTACCTTGTGTTCACCCATGAGAGAGTGTTTTGCTGGAATTCACTATGTTTGGGACACAAGTGTGATCTTTAAAACTCCCATGCAACAGAAAAATCAGACAACTGGACATAAGAATTGACAAAATATCTGAATACACACCTCAAGATGTTAACATTTTGAGGGATCTCCATTCTGTTTTCTGTAGTGGCTGCACCAATTTCTAGTCCCACTGACATTGTACAACTGTTCTCTTCCCACCATATCCTCTCCAAAATTTATTGTTTCTTGTCTTTTGGAGAATAGCTATTTTCCTAGGGATGCAATGATAGCTTATTGTGGTTTTGATTTGAATTTTCCTAATAAGAGATGATGACTTCATGCATTGGTGGGACATCTGTATATCATCTTAGAAGAAGTGTGTATTCAGATATTTTTCAGATCCAGCTAAACTACTTCTGCATATTTATTTCCCAAGAACAGGGAAACACTAATTTGAAGAGATATATGAATTCCATGTTCACCACAGTCTTATTCATAGTAGCCAGGAGTTGTAAATAAACTAGCTGCCTGTGAAAAGAGGATTGGATAAAGAAGATGTGGTAGATATACAGAATGGAATGACATACAGCTACTTTTAAAAAAGTGAAATCATGCTAGTTACAACAACTTAGATAGAGCTAGAAATAACTAAAATGAGTCAGTAATGAAATGCAAACATTGTATGATTCCACTCATATATTGTACATAAAGAAACAAAACAAATAAGTTACCTTAACAAAGGCAAACTTTAGACTTTAAGAACAAAATAGTAGCTACCAGAAGAGAGAAGAATGAAATATTGCATGAAAGGTGAATTGTATTGTGAAGGATGAAAACTAGACTTTTGTTGATGATTAAAAATATATACAGACACTGATTTACAATCCTGGATACCTGAAATCTATGATTATAAACCAATTTTACTTCAATAAATTTTTAAAAAGAATTCTGTGACTGGTTGTCCAGGATCCATCAGTTTGTAGCAATTTATTCTTTTCTCTTTAGATGCCATTCCCTTCCTCCAGGGATAAATACTCCTTGTAATGAACATCTACAAACTAATCAAACCCCATCAAATTGTATCTGTTGTGGGTCCCAACCTTTCAAGGCTACAGAAAGATATGAGCTAATTGGACAAGCAAGTTTATATTAACATATTAATGGGTAACTATATTTTACCCATTATATCTCTGGGGCAATGTGCATTTTAATGGGTCTTCAAATTCTTTACCTAAGAGAGGTGCTCTCAGAGAAGGTGTTTGGGAACAGCTAATTCTCTTGTATTATGAGGCTATAGTCCACATGTATATGTTGCCTCCATCAAATGAAGTTGTAAAAAGTTTATCCCAAGTGAGGGAAAAAAAAAGATATCTGATTTGAAACTACAGAGCTCTTACACTCATTAGCATGGTATTGCAATTCCTCAAAAGAATTACTGAGAAGGTCTTTGATGTATCAAATATTAAGCCTTTGATGTATCAAATGTTATATGCCTGGAGGGATTAGTTCTGATTAGAAATTTCTAGTCTCTGGTCTATCTCCAAGCCAGTAATGACATATGCATCCTTTCTTTACAGCAGCTAGCTTGGTTTGGGGAAGGCACTGTTTCTGTTGTGGTGCACTGGGTGTGTCTTCATGGAAGGGAGCATTGCTCCTGTCCTGTCCACTGTGTGTGGCGGGAGTGGGGTGGTGGGGGTTTCAGAGGTAGCAAGAAAGAAGAACTGCTGATCTGCAAGATGTTGTTCACAATGCTGTTCCTGCATCCCTCCAAGATGAGCACTTCTTCCTGAGTCCAGGAACATTCCTGAGTCTTTGTTTTTATCTCCCCAGGAAGGAAGGATAATCTGGTTGCCTCCAAGTGGCTAATGGTTGGCCTTTGGTATATGTGTTTCATTGGGGGTTATTTTGGCATTGGAACAGAACATAAAGAAAACAGAAGGACCTGAAATGTGACATGTATGCAAGTAACTCACATTGTGCGAAGCTGTTCACTGGAAGGTACGTGGGGAAAGTACTAACTGCAGGCAGGTAACTAGCATTGAGCACCAGGTGGTCAATCTTGGTTCTTCCGGGCTCTTAAGCAGATCTTTAATGTTTTTCAGTCACTATATTCTTTAGAGCAAAAAGAGGAGGTATTCTTAAAAGAAACAGAAAGTTGTGAATGTCTCCTACATTCTGAGGAGATTTTGTTGGGTCTTTTTTGTTTTGTCTTTTACATTTTAAAAGGACAGGCTTATTAGGAAAAGGGGGGCAGGATGGCTACTGTTCCTGTTTTTAAAAGGAAAAAGATTCATGAAAAGAGACACATGGGTAGTTGGGCGGGAGACTCTGGGCTGTCTCAGCTCACATTCTGACCGCAGCTTATGGCCTCTTCTCTGCTCCCTGTGGAAACCAACCTGGGCTCCGTCTGTCCCTCTGAGCCTCATTCCATGAACAAAATAAGGGCCAGAGGAATGAGGTTTTGGCCACTTCCTGTGAAGACTGTTGTCCACAGTTAAGCTAAAGAAGGCCTTTTGATAGTTGGTACCTTGACTCATACATACCTTAATCTCTCAGAGCCGCATACTACTTTGAGAAAGAGCAATTAAGTAATGCTGGGGTTTATGGCTCACCATATAAACCCAGAATAGTTCATTTGTTCTTCCAAAATAACTGCTTGGAGACAGAGAGGGAAGATTTTCAGAGAGGTGAGCATTAGGATATGATGGCTGCAGGCATAGTGATGCCTCAGGAAGCAGCTATGTTGTTTATGACCAGGATGAAATGGCCCTCTGAAGTAAGTTAGAGCCCCCCTTGGCACTTCAGGTTCATCCTGGAGACTGTGGAGAACAACCCAAATCTCTTTAGTACTCTAGTCAATAAACTTGTAGGAAGTCAAGGCAAAATATCATTTATTATTATCTCTTCATGCACTTGTACTCCATCAGCTGTCCATTCACATCTTGGGTTTCCAGGAGATTTTCCAACCAGACAGCAGCGAGTGTTTTCATTTTCTGGTCCTCACCTTACATATACCAGGACACCTTCCCCAGCCGAGCTCTAGATGGACACTCAGTGCTGTAGGGAGAAAGAACATGAAACATTATATTTAGAGGATTCTTGAAGTTATATCTTCCTGCCCCTAAGGCATCAAATACAAAACTAACTTGGGTTAAAAAGAAGGGGTAAATTGAGGGAGAAAAGAAGGAAGAGGATGATGATTCAGATGCAATTCCTGGCAATCTCTCCCGGTTCCTCTCTGAGAACACTGTCCTAACCTCAGGAGTCAGCCTTTATTCTCTGCTGTTGCCTCCCATGCTCCTTCAGGAGCAAGCATCACCTCAGGAGTGTTACACAAGGGCCAGAGATGCCTCAAGGAGGTTTAATACTCATGTTTTGTCTTCAAAATAATTACAGATCCTTTTCTTTGACCCTCTCTCTAGCATTTTTCCCTCACAAGTTAATCTTTATTATTTTCCTCTTTTATTAAAACATTTTCTTCTTAGAAAAAAATTGTCTTGTAATTTTTGGCTTCCCAACACATGTGACTAAACTTTTGTAGTAGAATTACTTTAAAGAAAACAATAATGTTTCCACCATGACACCCTGGGCCTCAAATGGGCATTCTAGAATTGGCCACACAGCACTCCCAGAAGGCCCCTGAAGTGAGTATGCTTTGCCCAGGAAGGCTGGTTTCTCTCCAGGGCCAGATAGGCAGCCATTTGAAACCCTGTCCCAGATGGTTCTATTGAACAAGTTCCCAAAGTCTTTACTTCAAATCATCTAGAATATCCAGACTTGAATTTCAGCAATTTTCAATTTGAATTTTATAATCAACAAGTTGGTATTTGCAAAATCTTTTCACTAATGAGGAGTACCACAGTGAAATTCTCAACTTGCCCATCTCTGCACTCCATGAAGGAATACCACTGTTGCTAATGGAAACATGCATTCTGTGAACTGTCCTCAAGTCAGAAGCAACTAGGAAGAGTAGGCCAATGAGCTTCCTGTTTCCCAATACCTGACTGCTAGGAAATGTTCCACCTAAATTCACTGGATGATAGTCCCTTCTATTGTTGAGTTGCTTTTACAGTATGTACTGTACTATCAGTTGTAGCATGCCAAGAACCAGGATCTGTATAGCCCCCAACTTCCATGCATGTGGTTAGTAGGACTTAGGTATGTATTATCCATGATTTTTAAGGGCCTAAAGTAAATTACCTAAATCTTCCAAGCCTATTCTGTTCCCCTTTTGTCATGTGTGTCCCATAAAGGTCACTGTAGAGATTAAATTTGAACAATTTTAAAATGTCTAACAGGCCCTTGGCACATGGTAAATGCCCAGTGGGATGATGATAGTGACTTGAGGGGTAACTGCCTTTTAGCTAGAGCAAGAGATCCTCACTCCCCCCTCACCCCAAGAAAATGCTAAGCAATGGAAATGTATGTAGGCTGTCTGGTGGAGGTAAATGTGATCTGGGGTACTGGGTCCAGACTTGAGACAGAGAGTACTATTCTCTCTTCTTGACCCCAAGATCATCCCATTATACAAGCAGTTTCCTCAGAACAATGAGATTATGTGGAAAGCCTTTTTGAAATTCCAGGGAATAAAGTAAATGTCCCTTTCTTAAAAGCAAAGTTTGATACAACTATGACACAATTATCTCAAAAAGTCCCCTGATCTTGTAGAAGATGGTCAGAAGGCAACCAGAGGATCTTGACCAAGCAACACACCCATGGCTGTGTTCCCCAGGACTTGCAAGAATTCAGAAACTGGGGCTTGAGCTTCTAGGCCTCTTCCAGTGCTGTCACCTGTGGAGATTTAAGGGTGCTGTCATGCTCAGAGTTGCAGCTGGCCCATATCAGCATATGGCATATCAGCCATTTCAGCCCTTGTGACCAAGAGAATGAAAACTGCTTCAGAAACTACTTTTTTAAGACAACATTCAGTGTTGATACCTTCTGGCTTGTTCATAGCCAATCCTCATCATACGTCAGAACAGGGAAATGAGGGAGTTATTTTAACTTACCTCAGAGAAAATATAGGTTCAAACCCAACTATTCAACCCCAGAACACAGAAGGAAACACAGAAGCCCAGGCCACTGGCCCTGATCACTCCAGTTCTCAGGTTGGATCTGTAAGCAATTCAGGCCAGCAGCCCAGTCAGGGTACCACAGAAACCAGTTCAAGGATTAGAAGAAATGAGGTTCCATTTTATCGTGACCTTAGGCTATTTCTACACCAAACAAGCCAAGCATTGGTTGGCTGCCCCTACATTGCCATCTACTAAAGAACAAGCAGAGGGAGGGCCATTGCAGCAGTTCAAAACCTGCATGATAAGTTTTTTATCCCTCAAGACCAGAGCTATAGAGGGCAAGGTCCTGGCTCTTTTAATTGGTGGTACAAAACTCTGCAGAGAAAAGAAATATCCCTAGAGAAGGAGTAGTCCTAAACTCATCTACCCCTGGTATAAGAATGTTGAAATATCTAGAGAATGTGAGGGAGCTGAACTGCAGTTACTTCCTTAGCTATGAGTCTGTAGATCTGCCTGTATCACTTCAAAGCCACTTGTCAGGTTAGACCTGCCCCTTGAGTTAAACGCACAATCTCATTCTTCTCAGTAGCTGATGTTTCCTCGTGCAAGGGTGTGTAACACTGACGGCTCACCACAGGAGACCTTATCATTCCTGTCTCTACAATCCCAGTTTGACTCAGCAAACTGGAATTTTGTGTGCTGGACAAAAGCTGTCTCTAACTATCAGATAAGCAGATATAATTGATAGAAAACATTTTCTTCTGGATGTGGATGGAAGAAGAAAGTATTCTTGCTAAGAATCGATAAAATAATTGACTGAAGTGTAAATGAGATTCTACTCTAGATTTGTAGTGAGCAGGAATCTCTTCTGAACTATAACCATACAACAGGAATCTCTTTAATTTCAGCATTTGAACCAGAACATAGTTATCATTTCTTCAGACCTGTGCATAGTATCCAGGCCTTTGCATTATTCTGGTTGAGTTCCCTAGTATTAACCCCAAGGGAATAAAACATGCCAAGACTTTGCTAGTGATTAAAATTTAAATGTACACCCAGGCAAGCACACAACTTTTTTCCTGACTCCTACTGAAGTATTTTTCCAAGGATATTATGATTCCTTCAATCTAATGTCCGAATCTATGGAAGTGAAAATATTTCTCACCCCGTTTATTAGAAAGGAGAGGCCGGGATAGGCTGCATTACCCAAATACCTCAAGTCTCAGTAGATTACACCACAAAGGTTCATTTCTCAAAGATCTCCCAAGTGATCAGCAAAGAGCCATCCTCCTCAAGGTAACTCACAAACCTTGGCTACTGAAGGTGCTGCCATCTTGATAGGAAGTGGGAGGATTTCACACCTTTGAGCTATCAACCTGGCAGCAACACCCATCATTTCTGCTCTCACCCCGCTAAAAATAACTACACTTGTACCCTGATTGCAAGTAGTCTAGGAATCCTGGCGTTCTGTTTTTATGTAGGAGAGAAGCTCATGGTGTGGTAGGCACTAGCAGGATTCCACATTGACCAAGGGCTGGGAGGCTCTGAATGTACATATTGACTGGTTGCTGATACTGAAAGAAACCTCCATGCTGGGGGATACATAAACTTGGGGGGGGTGAGGGGAAAAAGGCTAGATTTCTAGATTTGTGGCATGGTAAGTTGTAGCATGACAAATGTAATAGAAGTATTACTGGAATATTTTGACTTCAACTTTGGTAATAAATGTGATTGAGGAAATTGAGGAAATTCAACCAAGTAGGTCACATTTGAGCTGGGCATTCAGTAAAGAGCAGTGTATTTTCCTTACTAATATGCTGTCATCTCATTTGAAATAATTATTTTGCCTTTGTGCCTGTCCTATAACCTTCTTGACAAAGGTCCAATATATTGTGTTTTTATCAGTGCAAGAAGTAAACTTGAATTTCCAAAGAATCAAATGAGCAAAACTGATTCATCAACATGAGCTGGAAGCACATGACCATGGAGGAGTGAGCCAGAGACCAGGCAGGCACAAATAGAGTATGTAACTAAGGCAGTCAAATATTTAACTTAAAATCAGAACAGAGGGACTAATAGGAATGTTTTCCTTTGCAGGAGAGAGTCATCTAGGGCTGACTATTTGGATGCAAAGATTTTGGGACTTTTGCATTTTCCCAGGAATTGCTAGCAATACAGGAACAGTGTATGTTAAATAAAATAATCCCCCAGCATCTAAGATTTGTTGTTAACACAGAAGTAAGTAAACCCAGAGACTTATACAACACCTGTGTGTTTTATACTCTTTCCTAGTCAGGGCAAGTGTACTGCTGTTTCAGTTACCTTCCTCCGAAACAAGGAAAATTCCTCTCTCCTGTTATCTAGTGAGACTCTCACCCATATTCAGGAAGGGTGATGATTTCACTGATGGCAATTATACTGACTAAAAAGGTTTACTCCAGGGGATGAATTGACTCAAGAGGTGGGAGGAACCACCCACAACTTTCAGCAACATTATAAGAAGTTGTAGGTCACATACAATCTCATGTATGGAGCTGAGATTTGAATCCTAATAGTCAAGCTTCAGAACATAAAATCCTAATCATGCCCTAGATTTCCTTCATGAAATGATCTCATTTCTAGAATAGGTGAATGGCAATGCCTCTGTTCTCATTAAAAGCAAATAAAGCTGGTAGACTGGTTCTAAAATTACAAGGCTGGGCTCCTTTCAGTAGCATATATACAGAAACTAGAATGATGCAGGAAAAACTGGCTTGCCCTTTGCCAGGATGACATGTAAATTTTTAAAAAGAAAATGAATAATATTAAATTAATAAGCTGTAATTATTTCCTTTTCAGAATCTAAGTCTATATAAGACTAATGTCTACAGATGAAAAGTTGCTACTTATTGCCTGCACTGAATAATGTGTTTTCTTTAATCTCTGATGTTTAAGAAGTCTCCATTGGCCTGCTGTTTCAGATTGTCAGGGAGGAGGTATTTTTCACCAGAACTTTTTGTTGCACATATTCCTGTCTGCTTTTGTTAGTGCTGACCTTTTATTTTATTATTTACATACATATGTATATATGTATATTTACATACAGTGTGTATATGCATACTATATGTGTGTATATGTACACCATCTTTACATACACGTATATATTTACATATACACGAACATGCATGTGTGCCTGTATATTTACAGATATGTGTTTATATACAATACATGCATATATACATATATGTATATGTGCGTACACATACATGTTTACATTGCTGTATTCCCCGAGGTTCTACACCACATTACTTGTGCATGTCTTCTTGAACTCTTGTGCTCACCACTCCCCTGATTCCACCCCTCCCTCCCCCTTCCTTGATGTATGCTTTATAGTTGTCAGTTTTAGCTGTTTCTTGATCTTTTGTTTATTCTCCCTATATCTCACACAGATATGCGACCATTAAGTTTTTCTATTTTAAAATTATTTATTTTATTTTACATTGTTGTGTACCCTGAGGTTTTCCCACCACCTTGTCACCCATCCCACCCCAATTTTTCCTTTCTCGCTCTCTCTTGCTCTATGCTTCAGTTCTATTGACAGTTTTACATTTTTCTTGTTCTTTTCTCTTTTTCTTTCTGGCTTATTTCTGCTACCATGATTCCTTCTAGCTCCATTAATGTTGCTACAAATGACATGCTTGTCTTTTTGATTGCTGAATAATATTCCATCATGTAAATATATTACAGTTTTCTGACCCATTTGTTGTTTTGGGATATTTTGCATCATTTTCATATCCTGACAATTATAAATAGTGCTGCAATAAACATTGGAAAGCAGATTTCCTTTTGAATTAGTGTTTTTATGTCCTTTGGGTAGGTTCCAAAGGGTAGATTCCAAAAATTCCTTTGGGTAGATTGGCTGGATCGAACAGTAATTCCATTTTCAGTAGTTTGAGGGTTCTTCACACAGCTCTCCATAATGGCTGGACCAGTTTGCACTCCAACCAGCAGTGCAAAAGTGCTCTTTTTTCTCCACATCCTTGCCATGTGCTGGCCTTTTAGAGAGGAGCTCTGTATGTGAACTTGGAGGCTCGTTTTGCTGCATCCCTTGCTTGCATTTGCATACACCACAGAACCTATTTCTGGGTTCTGTGCATCTGCTGCCTACACAGGCAATCTGCTGCTCTGCTGGCAGGGCCCCAGCACACAAACATGCTCATGTTCATGTTCATGGCACATGGCCATGTGAACAGGGCTTCCCCACTAATCCAGTTTACCGGGAAAACACAGAGAGTCTCAAAGGTGCCATAGAAGAGGTTACTGAGAAGCATCAAGCCTGTAGTTAATAGATGTCCTAGAGCTAGTGCTGACCTTGGAAAAGCAAGCAATGGATGAAAGGTGAGGGGTAGGAGGCAAGAGTGCAGAACAGGGTACCTGGCATGTAAGCCATGCTATAGGATGGTAGGAGTGGGAAGGAACCCCCTGCTTTTTTTTTTTTTTGTTATCTTTTGAGACTCAGTCTTGCTACGTTACCCAGGGAACCACAGGCTCTCGTTGCCCAAGGTAACACACACTCATCTGATCCCTAGCCTCAGCCTCCCAGGTAACTAGGATTACACGCGTGCACCACCACACCCAGCTATTTTTTGAGACAATGTCTTGTTATTTTGCCCAGGTGGGTCTTGAACCCACGGACTCAAGAGATTCCTAGTCCCAGCCTCCATTCTTAGGCTGGGACCAAAGGTATGCACCACCATCCCTGGCCCAACCCTCCACTTTTTACACAAGGGGTAGAGTGAGGTGGAATACACTATCAGAGTTAAAATGATACACTATCAAGTTAAAATGATACACTATCATTTTAACTAAGGCATTTTATATGATACTATTTTCACTAAATAGAGCAAAGCTACTCTTGAGTTTTCAGTATAAAATTGTGAAGGGCCCTCTCAATCCAGGTAGGTTCATCTTGGGTTTAAGCAACTTAAAGAAGACTGTCAGAACCCTTGAAATCATCTTGTTGTGATTTTTAATTGTGAACAGGGGAAATGAGGCAGCACAGATACAAGAACTTGAGTTTTCCCTGCCTCCAGGGTGAGTAGTCCTTTTAGCTCCTCCTTCCAAGCTCCAGGGGTACCCATTTAAACATGCAAATACCCATTGGGCCCAGGTGTGTACAATCATGGGAAAGGTGAACTACCACAGGTGCCCATCATAGAGGTTAATGGTAGACAGGTATGAAAAACCCTGATAGCTTATTTACCCTACAATCCACCCCCCTCAGGGTTTTTCACTTCCTACCTCCATCCCCCTATACAAGCTACTTGTTAGTTATTTTCCTGCAAGTTTTCCTTGTCAAATATTGAACAGTTCATACAAAAGTAACACAGACTATAATATTGCAACTAAGTACAAAAGAATACAACTAAGCTCATTCCACTAATGTGTTAAGGCACACAAGCCATTATTATTATTTTTTTTGTCAGAAGATAATACCATAGCTGACTACAGAGGTCTCTCCATTTTTGAACACCAAACATGCTTTGCCAGCAATGAAGTATCAGAGGACTGTACATGTAATAAGAGTTATGAGTTCATGAGAGGCCACAAAGTCAACACAAATGTTCCCTGTAGGATTGCCCTCTGATATGCCACCCTAGGGTAGACAACATGCACCACTGATGGCCACTGCTACATGCAAGTGCAAGTGGGGAACCACTTTATTCCATTCACAGCAGTCCACTGTCACACACCAAGAACCATCATGTTTCTTCATAGGTCACACAGTGAATTACAGGAGCTGTGAGCAGCATGCATAATGCCCATTTTGTTGAGTTCCAATATTGTTCTTGCAATCTCTTTGTGGCCACCTGGTGACCAGTACTGTTTACTACTGATCACTTGCCTAAGGACTGGCGGTTTTATGGGCAGATGTTCAACACCACCACACACCATGGCCTTCACCACACATGCCCTCAGTCAGAATCTCATGGCTGTGGTTTGTAGCCACAAGTCATGTAGCACATCTGCCCCCAGGATGTACTCTGGGATTGGTGACACATACACATTATACTTCTTTGAGGTCATCACTCCATCCCCAGAGATAGTCTCACTGCTGTCACCTTGACACTGTGTCTTCCATAGCTGTCAGTGTTAACAAACAGACCCCTGATACTTCTCTGTGTTCCCACATAACAGAGTACACTTTGCCCTTGTTTCTACTAAAGCGCAAACCCTTTGTACACTGGTTAGGGACCCATGAATAGCAAGCTCTGCATGCGGCCCCCAGTCTCCCATGAATGGGTCCTTGGCCCTCATCCTATTCAAAAGTGAACAGGGTCTTACCCTGGGCTGGGGTGACCAGCAAAGTGTCCTCCAGGCATAGGTGTCCCCCCTCTCCTCTTCCCAGTAGCCCATCTTCGGTCCTCTTGTGCAGTTTTCTCCTTAACTCACAAATGCACATTGGGTCATGGGTGTGTGTGTCTTAGGACAATCCACACATGCTCTCATGAGGTCCATCCATATCTAGGTGCAGTGGACTCTAAGAGGTTCTGTGACTTGAGCCTAAGAGTCTGACTTGCCATTTTTTGGCATTCCTCTAGCTTGGTCAAAGTCACCTGTATTCCCTTCTGAGAGCACCAGTTGTTGAATTTACCCAAACTAGCCACTATGGTAGTGATATCATGCATGTGGCATGCCACATCAGAAGCCAGAATTGCCATAAGAAACCCAAATGAAGACGAAGGGGCACTTTTCAGAACCATGTCCCTCATTACTGCTGTGAAACACTTGTCAGGACCATGAGCATTTACATTAAACATGGCCTTTCACATTCGCAGTTCCCAAAGTACCTGTACCCGCTCAGCATATATTTGCTATGTACTCATGGTTTCTGGCACATCCCCTCATTGACCCAGACTGTTCTCACAGCAGCCATGATCCAGCCCAACAGAGTGGTCACCCATCCACACCACCAGCTGCTCTGTAGCAGCAGTCTTCTCTGCTGAGAAGAGGATCACTGAGGCTGCTCTCTCCATCTCCTGTGCCAGGCAATTAATTCCATCACCCCCAGGTCTCTTCCACAAGTGTAGCAGCCAAGCTGCTAGGGGCTTTCCTGGTTTCGGACAGAATTGTTTACCCATTCGCACCATCGGGCAAGTCTGGAGCTTCACTTTCTTTGTCACCATCAGGCAAGTCTGGAGTGAGGGGCCAACCTCCTCCTCTCCAGAAAAGGAATCCATAGTCTCCTGGGTAGCAAGTTGGTCTGTCATCACTTGTTGAACCTGCGGTATGGGGCAGCCTCCCCCTCCTCCCCAGAAGAGGAGTCTGGCATCTCTGCATTGGTGGGTCAGTCTCTCAGAGTCTCTGTGTCTCTTCCTCTAGAAACGTCAAATGTTGTAGTTCCCATATCTCATCCTGTAGTTCAGGGACCCTGGATCGCTCTCTCAGCAAGAACTCCTGCACAGCTCGAGGAACAGCAATCCCATAGGCCCTTTCCCATCTCAGGTACCACATCTATCCAAGTTCTCCTCTATGTTGCACTGAGCCTATTGAAACTAACATCGGGTCTGCCTGCCTCTGGTCATTGATGGGAATGTGTCCACCGAGAGGGTACAGGGACCACCAAGTACCACCTGCTTGTGGCTGCCACCCCTTTGTGTCTTCCCAGGTCTCAGAGTGCTCCATATCTATCAGAGTCGACCCTTCCTGTCTTCTATACCATTTGTTTCTGCAACCATCCCAATCCAGGTAGGTTCATCATTAGTTCTAGCAGCTTAAAGAAGAATACCGGAGCCTTCAGCATCATCATAGGATTTTTAATAGTGAACATAGGAAACCAGAGAGAGAAATTTACCTTTTTTTTTCTCTAGTACACATAAACCCCCACCCACAACTCTCCCCTTTTATGCCTGCCCTCCTAGGTCCAGGTGTACCCACTCAAGCACATATGTACCCACTGGGCTAGGTGTGTACAGTCATGGGGAGGTGCAATACCACAGGTGCTGGTCATAAAGGCTAATGGCAGAAGGGTGTAAAAAACCCTGATTTACCCTACAGACTCTTTTAATACCTTTCTATGCAACTGCTTGATCATGTTGTCATTGCACAGACAGGATGAAGGTGATGCTGCTGTCCTGCACCCTGTTAGAGCAACTGCTTTTAAATCACTGTTTACCCAGAGTCCTAGACAGAGAGCTTTTCCTGGAATGAGCATGATATCACAGGCAGCAATGTCTTCAAATCCCACCTGACAATCCTCAAGCCTGCCAGAGCAGGCTCATGGAGAAGAACGATAATTATGTTGATTGAATCCTTATGGCTGAGCTCCTTTTCAGCTGCTTTGATTTATTCTTTTGAGTATAAATGAGTTTTCAATGAGGCTTACAAAATGGGCAAAACCACTGAAAAACAGAATCTGTGATTCTCTGTAGATGCCATTTTAATAGTTATTGAGTTTCTCGAATTATCAGTTCCCTACCCCACCTTCTCTAAGTCAATTTGTCTAGAAGGTTGTGATTAAGAGTGAAATCTGGGGAGCAAAAAAGATGCTCCTAGTTCTTCTGGGGATTAAGCTACACCTTTGTGTCAGTAGCAATAGGCTTTAAGTAGCAGATCCTGGTATTCTGGTATGTCCAAGAAGATTCCCTAAATGACTATAGTATAAATACCTTTTGAAAGAAATCTTCAACCCTAAAGTTACAACCTCTTTAAAAATGGGGTCACCAACTTGTCAAGGATTTGAATGATCTTCATATTGACAGTGTCCAGGAAAGTCCTCAGTTAGGAGCAAATTTGAATTGTCAGTTCCCTACTGAAAAGGCACTTAAAATACAGCTTCCTTAGGATCCAGTATGGGCCTATATTTGTTTTGTAGTCTAGGTTTCTTCTTCCATCAATATTCTACAGTCAGTTGTCTCCATTATGAAAGTGACATCAGGGAACACATCTAGCTAACAGCAGGGGTGGGAGTATCATGGGAGGGTGGGAAAGGAATAAAGAGAGCACGAAGATTAATGTCATATTGGAGTTGTAATGCAGGGCTTCTTTTATACTATAAATATTGGATGAACTGCTGATGCACTTTACTGCAGCATGACATGGGATTTGGCTATTTTTATGACTTATGATTAAAGTAAGAAACAAATCTCTGATTAGATTATTCTCCACCAGACAAAACCCACCCCTATCCTGCAGATTTCCAAGAAATCTATTTTATTTATGCAGTCAATCTAACTCAAACTTGGACATCAAAAAGGTAGATCACAACCTAGAAATTTTCTAAGAAATAGTCTGTTTATTTTTTAACCAAAAGTATTTATTATCTAAAATATTGATGTCAAAAAGCACTGTGGGGCAAAGAAATAGTTGAGACTTGCAAATTCTGCCTTCTTGTAAAGAGTATTACTATCGATATGTGGTAAAATGTCTTCAAGTTCTGTTGAGTTGCAAAAGAAAATGGATGAGTTTTTAATGACTTTAGTTTGTTGCAACTGCAGATAGCTAAATACAGTTGGCTAAAAAGCAAATTGAGCTCTAAGGAACAGAACTCAATCTATTGCTTTCCTCCTTCTGGTCTATCCTGTCAGTAATTTAATTATTTGTAAGATTTTTAAACTCAATTGACTCCCATGGAATTTCTCCAAGTTGGAGGGTATTTGGTGTTACTCTCATTATATCCTTTGGTCCTGGTCCAGCAATTAGCAGCTTGGCTTTATTCAATCATAAGAACTAAATGTATTTGAAATGTCTATGTTTGGTGTTTAATTTCTTTAAATGATATCCATTTTTAAAATTCAGAACTTCTAGTCTGCTTATTATGTGGATGTGTAATAGAACTTGTATCAGATTCAAATGGGGCATTTTAAAACCTCTTTTTAGAACTTTATGTCTATTTATTAGGTAGGACTTTCAAAACATCTGTGATGATTAGTGCTAAAATCTAAAGTGACCCAATATAAATAACATGAGAGGGTGAACCCTCATCCATCAGCAAGTCTGATGCTAAAAGGAGATCTAAAATATTGCTCTAGCTTTGAGATGCCATCTGCTGGTTGTCACTCTCCATTGGTACAACCGGCTAATATTTCAAGCAGCAGGGGAATTGTCAGGACACAAATAGTTAAAATTCAGATAAAATATTATTGCACTCACAGAGTATTTTGTGCAAATCTCTGAATATGCAGGACACATTTTGAAATTCAGGCATGTTAAAAAAGTCTTGCTGTGGACTTAAAATATTGCTTAGATTTTACAAATTTTTTAATTTGTAAATTTTGGTCTCCCAGGAATATGTATGGTAGAACCATCACATGGCTATTGATTCTTCTAGATTATAGTTTCTTTTTGGATTATTACCATGTGTAGACATTTCAATATAGTTCTTTCATCACTGTACCTCAATATGTTTTGAGGAGCAGCCAGATCCCAGCTGTTCTCCTTGTCGAGTGTGGCAGTGTAAAGAACTAAAATAGCTCATGAACTATTGAAGAACACATATTCTCAAGCTGCATTTCTAATCAGACTTAAAATGAAATCATATTATTGATCTAATAATACTACTCATGTTAAAGATACTGTATCCATCCTTGGAACTAGAAGGAATCATACTACCAGAAATAGGCCAGAAAGAAAATGAGAAATACAGGATGTTCTCACTTTTATATGGAATGTAGGGGAAAAAACAAAAGCATAAGAAAAAGTTAATACTAACAAATTGACAACAGAACTAAAGCATACAGCAAGGGGGGAGAAATCAGGGGAGGGACAAGCAAAAGTGATAAAGATGATGGTTCATGGGTGACATGGTGGTAGGAGAACCTCAGGGTATACAGTGATGTAAATGTTTGTGTGATCAAAGAAAAGAAAAAAGTTAATATAAGTTAAATTTATCAATCAAACAATACATATTTTTCTAGAAAAGTAAAATAATACTGGTATCCATCCTAAAGAAAGTTAAGTCTATAAACCAATGTCATGCACTTCACACTGATCAATTCTAGCATTTGAGTATGAGGATTATGCATGTGATCTAGTTAATATTTCCTTGGTACCTTAAATCAGAAGCTAAAACACATAAAACAAATTGTGCCAATCTTTTGTGAGAGGTGTTGGTTAACTAAAAGTCTATGAACACGTTGCCCTCTTTTCTTGTAAATAAACTTATATTAGAACTTAGCATGACTATATGCCTTTAAATGTCTAAAATAATGACTATCTGGCCTTTTAGCAAAACATTGCAGATTCCAATTCTAGAATCTTAGTGTATTTCATGAAGACTATTTTTATTTTATTATTATTATTTTATTTGTTTATTTTATATCGTTATCTATCGTGGGATTCTCTCACCATTAAACACCCATGAATCATTGTCTTTTGTGTCCTTCCCACTCCTGCTTACCCCCACCATGCTCCATGCTTCAATTTTGTTGAGTTAGTTTTAAATTTTTCTTGTCTGTTTGTTTTCACTTTATTCCTCATTTAAGTGAGAGCAAACAGCGTTTCTCTTTTTCTTTCTGACTTATTTCTACTAGCATGATTCCTTCTAGCTTCATCCATGTGGCCGTGAATGACATGTTTGTCTTTTTTGATTGATGAACACTATTCCATTGTGTACATATACCACAGCTTTTTGTACAGTTCTTCTATTTTGGGACATTTGGTTTGCTTCCATATCCTGGCTATTGTAGATAGTGCTGCAACAAAATCCGGGTACAGGTGTCTTTTTAGATTAGAGTTTTTATAACCTTTGGGTAGATTCATGGCAGTCAGATTGCTGGATCAAGTGGGAGTTCCATTTTCAGTAGTTTAAGTGTCCTCCAAACAGCTTTTCATAGTGGCTGGACCATTTTGCATTCCCACTAGCAGTGTAGAAGTGTCCCTTTTTCTCCACATTCAAGTGCCAGCTCTTGTTATTGCTCAATTTTTTGATATGGGTCATTCTTACTGGTGTAAGATGGTATCTTATTGGAGTTTTGATTTGCATTTCCCTGATTATTAGTGATGTTGAACATTTTTTTTTATATGCCAGTTGGCCATTTGTATTTCCTCTTTGGAGAAGTGTCTTTTAAGATATACTACCCATTTTTAAAAAAACTTTGCATATATATGTGTATTTATATTTATATTACATTATTGTGTACCCAGGGCTTTCCCACTTCCCTAACACCTGTTAGCCATCCTACTCTTTGAATCCCCTGCCTTCTTCCTCCTCCTCCTCTTTTGCTCCATTGTTCATTCCCATTGATTGTTTCTATTTTTTCTTGTTTGTTTATTTTTCTCTATATCCATCATATAAGTGAGACCATCCTGTATTTCTCTTTTTCTTTTTGGCTTATTTCTACCAATATGAATTCTATTTCCATCCATGTTGCTGTGTATAACATATGTTTGTCCTCCTTGATTGGTGTGTAGTATTCCATGGTGTACATATACCACATTTTTTTTCAACCAATCATCAGTTTTGGGGTCATTTGGTTTGTTTCCAAATCTTGGCATTTGTAAACAGCTGCAATAAACATGCGTGTATACAGGTGTCCTTTTGAATTCGTGTTTTCATGTCCTGTGGGTAGATTCGCAGTAGTGGGATTGCTGGGTCAAATGGTAATTCTACTTTCAATTGTTTGAGGTCCACCACACAGTCTTCCATGGTGGCTGGACCAGTTTGCACTCCCACAAGCAGTGTAAGAGTTCCTTTTTCTCACATCTGTGAAACACTTGTTGTTGTCTGTTTTATTTATATGGGCCATTCTTACTGGTCTAAGATGGTACCTCACTGTGGTTTAAATGTGCATTTCCCTGATTATTAGTGATGTGGATACCTATTAGCCATCTGTATCTCCTCTTTGGTGAAGTGTCTTTTTAATCTTCTCCCCATTTTTTGACTGGGTTTATGGCTTTGTTTTTGTTGAACTGTAGGAGCTCTTTGTGGATCTTTGTTATCAGATCCTTGTCTCTTGTCTGAAGGGCAAAAATTTTCCTGCGGTTGGTTGGGTTTCTTTTTGTTTTGTTTATTGTCTCTTTTGCTGTACAGAAACTTTTTAGTTTGATATGGTTCCAGCTGTTTATGTTTTCCTTCATTTTTTTCTCAGCCATGGTTGTTTCCCAAAATGGATTTCTGAAGTGAAATTCATGAAGGGTTTTGCCCAGGTTTTCCTCTATGTATTTTATGGTTTCAGGTCTCACTTCCAGGTCCTTTATCCATTTTGAGTTGATTTTTGTACAAGGTGTGAGGGTGTTTTACTAGTTCATTTTTTTACATGTCTTGATCCAGTTTTCCCAGCACCGTCTACTGAAGAGGCTATCCTTGTTCCAGAGTATGTTTTTTGTCCCTTTGTCAAAGATTATTTGACCATATATGTGGTTTTATTTCTGGGTATTCAATTCTGATGCATTGGGCTGTTTGTCTGTTTTTATACCTGTATTGTACTGTTTTAGGTGTTACAGCTTTGTAGCATAGTTTGAATCTGGAATAGTAATACCACAGTTCTCTCTTCTGTTTGTCAAAAGGGTTTTGGTCGTTCAGGGACTTTTGTTGTTTGATATGAATTTCAGTAATTTTTCTATCTCTTTAAAATATGTCATTGGGATATTTATTGGAGTTGCATTGAATCTCTAGATTGCCTTTGGTATTATGGCCATTTTTATAATGTTGATTCTTCCAACAGGGAATGTCTTTCTTTCCATTTTTTAACATCATCTTTATTTCTTTTAAGAATGTTTTATAGATTTCTTTATATAGGCTTTTTACTTCTTTTGTTAGGTTTATTCCCAAGTATTTAATTTTCTTTGGTGCAATGGTAAAGGGGTTGCTTTTTTAAAATTTCTTCTTCTGATTGATTCTTTGTAAATATGAATGCTGTTGATTTTTTTTTTTTTTTTTTTTTTTTTTTTTTTTTTTTTTTTTTTTTTTTTTTTTTTTTTTTTTTTTTTTTTTTTTTTTTTTGAGACTTGGTCTTGCTTTTTTTGCCTGTGGAACCACAGGTTCTTGTTGCCCGGGGTACACAGATTCAAGCAATCCCCAGCCTCAGCTTCCCAGGTAGCTGGGATTACAGGCATGCACCACCACGCCCAGCTATTTTTTTGTAACTAGGTCTCACTACGGTCCCCAGGTGGGACTCAAACCGCGATTCCTAGCCCCAGCCGCTTCATAGGCTGAAGCTTACAGCACGAGCCACTGTGCCCAGCCGAATGCTGTTCATTTTTGTGTGTTGATTTTGTATCCAGCTACCTTACTGAATTGGTTTATTATTTCAGATAGCTTTTCTGTCAATATTTCTGTGTCCTCTACATAGAATATCATACCATCCATGTGTAATGATAGCTTTATTTCATCTTTCCCTATTTGAATTCCTTTCATGTCTTTCTCTTGTCTGATTGCCTTACCTAGGACTTCCAGAACTATGTTGAATAGGAGTGGAGATAGTGAGCATTCTTGCCTGGTTCCAGACCTTAATTGAAATGGTTTCAGTTTTTCCCCATTGAGGATGATATTTGCTGTCATATAAAGCTTTTATTATGTTGAGGTATGCTGCTTTTATACCAATTATTTCCCAGGGCATTCATCATGAAAAGATGCTAAACTTGATCAAATGCTTTTTCTGCATCTATTGATATGATCATATGGTTTTTGTTTTTCTCTTTGTTGATGTGATGGATTATGTTGATTGATTTTTGGATGTTGAACCATCCCTGTGCCCCTGGGATAAATCCCACTTGATCATGATGGCTAATCCTTTTCATGCAATGTTGGACTCAGTTTGCCAGGATTTTGTTTTGCATGTGTTTATTAGGGAGATTGGTCTGTAGTTCTCTTTCTTTGCACTACCTTTCCTTCATTTTGGAATTAGTGTAATATTTGCTTCATAGAATGTTTTGGTAGCTTTTCTTCTTTCTCAATTTTTTGAAAGAGTTTAAATGGTACCCATGATATTTCCTCTTTGAAAGTTTGGTAGAATTCATTTGTGAAACCATCTGGACCTGAGCTCTTATTTTTAGGGTGAGTTCTGATGACTGCCTCAATTTTACTGCTTGTGATTGACCTGTTTAAGTTCTCTATTTCTTCTTTGTTCAATTTTTGATGACTGTATTTTTCCAGGAATCTGTCCAACTATTTTTGTTTGTGTATAGATGTTTGTATAGTCTCTAATTATCTTTTTGGATTTCTGCTTGGTCTTTTGTAATATCTCCCTTTTTGTTTATGATCCTGTTTATTTAAGTTTTTTCTCATCTTTTCTTTGTAAGTCTTGCAAGGGGTTTATCAATTTTTTTTTAAGAATCAGCTTTTGGTTTTGTTTATCTTCTCGATGGTCTTTTTGGTTTCTATTTCATTAATCTCTGTCTTTATTTTTGTTATTTCTTGTCTTCTTCTGGGTTTTGGATTTTTTTGTTACCCTTTTTCTAGGTCCTCAAGTTGGGAGATTAGAGTATTTCTTTGGGCTGTTTCAGTTCTTTTTATTTGGGCCTGTATTGCTATGAACTTTCCTCTTAATACTGCCTTTGCTGTGTCCCATACATTTTGAAACATTGTGTCATCTTTGTTGCTTATCTCCATGTATGTTTTAATTTCTTCTTTGATTTCCTCTTTTACCCAGTGATCTTCCAAAAGACGGTTGTTCAGTCTCCATGTGGTGTTTACTCTTCTTATTTTCTTTTCATTGTTGATTTCTAGTTCGATGCCTTTGTGAATGGAGAAAAAGATTGGTATAATTTTAGTCTTTGTGTATTTGTTCTGGTTTGTCTTTTAGCTTAATATATGGTCAATTTTGGAGAATGAACCATGTGCTTTGAAAAGAAAATATAGTCTTTTCCTTGAGGGTGCAGTGTCCTGTATATATCTATTAGGTCGATTTGGTCTAGATCTTCCTTTTAAACTTTTGGGTCTTTGTGTAGATGCTGTTTTGTTGATCTGTCTTTTGGTGAGAGTTGCGTGTTAAAATCTACTACTTAGGTATTCTTACCAATATTTGATTTCAGTTCTGTTCTATTAGTAGTTGTTTTATGAATTTTGGTGCTCCCTTATTAGGTGTGTATATGTTGATTATTGTTATGTGTTTTTGGTGGATTGATCCTTTATCTATTAGGTAGTGGCCATCTTTATCTCTTGTCACTTTTCTTAATTTGTAATCTGCTCTGTCTGATTTAAGAATAGCAACCTCTGCTTTCTTGTGGGAGCCAATATCTTATAATGTAGTTTTCTAGCCCTGCACCTTCAGTCTATGCTTATCTTTAGAGATTAGATGTGTTTCTTGGAGGCAGCAGAATGTTGGGTTCTGTTTTCTGATCCAGTCTACAACTCTTTGTCTTTTGATTGCTGAGTTCAGACTATTGCCATCTAGGGTGATTATTGATGTTTGAGATTCTAATGGTTTCCTGGTTGTCATTTTGGGGTTTTGATTTTGTTTCTTTTTGTTTGTTTTATGTGTACTTCTGATGTCTTTGATCTTGAGGCCTCCTGCAAAATTTCTTGGAGTGGGGATTTAGTGGTAGCAAATTTCTGGAGACTTTGCTTGTCAGAGAAGGTTCTAATTTTTCCTTCATAAAAGAAGGATGGCTCTGCTGATTGAGGATTCTTGGCTGGCACTTTTTTTCTTGGAGTTTTTTGTAGATGTGACGCCATTCTTTCCTTGCCTGGAGTGTCTCTTCAGAAAAATCTGAGGTCAGTCTAATGGCTTTTACTTTGTAGGTTATCTATTTCTTTTCTCTGTTTTCCATTCTCATTAATTTTTTCCCTATCTTGGGTTCTTGGAAGTTTTATGATAATGTGTCTCGCTTGGCTTTTCTTTCATTAAAGTAGTTTGATGTCCTTTTTGCTTCCTGTATGTCTATTTTAATTCCTTCAGATTTGGGAAGTTTCCTCTATTATTATATTGAAAAGGCTTTCAGTTCCCATGAGTCTCTCCTCTCCTTCGGGGATTCCTATTACTCGTATGTTTCTTTTCTTTAAGGAATCTGACATGTCTCTGAGCTTTTCTTCAGTCTTCTTACTTTGTTTTTCTCTTTTTCATTCTTTGTCCTATTTCTATATCAGGTGCGCTGACTCATCCTTCTATTTCATCTAATCTGCTTCCATGATTTTTCCCTGCATTGAGCTCATCTATGGTAACTCTTCCTGTGTCTCCTTCAATTTCAGTTTTAGAGATTCATTTTTATTCTCCAGTTTGTTGATTAGGTTATACATATTGATACTTCTTTTTTATATTTTTCTGCTCTTACCTTAGTGTATTAAATGCTTCTATCATTCTGTTGTCCTATTTTTCTGATTCTCTTATCTCTTGGAGTGCATTTAATATGTTGATTTTAGAATTTGTCTGAGATACACATCATTTCTTCAATGTCTTCCTTGGTATTTTCTGGAGATTGTCTTTTCTTTGGTGGTGATGGATCATTTCCAGTAGGGCTTGATTGCATATCTACAGTTTTTCTCCTTACTGCGTTTTGCTTTCTGACTTGTTCTACATTTTGAGAAACCATGGCTCTAGTGTTGGTTGGCATGTTGATAGTAATGTTTTCCAGATTGCAAGTATATCTATAATTAAGTGTATTAATTTGCGCCAGCACCGTGAGCAGCGCCAGTGACAGTGACTTTCGTTATCTCACCTGGGGAGGGGAAAGTTCAGGCAGGTTCTCTCAGGAACCTGGGTGAAGGGGGCGGCTCTCTGGATCTACTGTGACCTATTTTCCCCATTTTTATTGAGCTTTTTATCTTATTTTTATTGAGCTATGTGAGTTTTTTGTGGATCTTTGTTTTCAGGTTCTTATCACGTATGTGTAGGACATAGATATTTTTCTCATTTAGTTGGGTTTCTTTTTGTTTTGGTTCTTATTTCTTTTGTTGTGCAGAAGCCTTTCAGTTTCATGTAGTCCCAGCTGTTTATGTTTTCCTTCTTTTTTTAAAGCATTGTAGATGTGTTCTGAAAGAGATTTCTGAAGTGTATATCTTGGAGTGTTTTGCCCATGTTTTCTTCTATGTACTTTATGGTTTCAGGTCTTAGATCCAAGTCATTTATTCATTTTGAGTTGGTTTTTGTGCATGGTGTGAGGGAAAGGTCTAGATTCATTTTTTTTTTTTTGCACATAGCAATTCAGTTTTTCCTGCACCATTTATTGATAAGACTGTCCTTTTTCCATTGTATGGTTTTAGCCCCTTTGTCAAAAATTAGTCGACTGTACATGTGTGACTTTATTTCTGAGCATTAAGTTCTGTTCCATTGGTCTATGTGTCTGTTTATTCCTGTACCATGCTCTTTTAATTATTATGATTTTGTAATATAATTTGAAACTGATGAGTAAAATACCTCTGCTCTCAATTTTCTAGGCCAGGAGTGCTTTGGCTATCTATGATCTTTTATTATTCCATGTGAATTTCAGTACTTTTTGCTCCAACACTTAAAAGTATGACACTAGAATTTTTATTGGGACCACATTGAATCTGTGGATAGCTTTTGGCAATATGTTCATTTTGATGATGTTAATTCTTCTAATCCATGAGCAGGGAATGTCTTTCCATTTCTTTTAGTCTTCTATTTCTCTTAATGTTTTATAGTTTTCTTTGTATAGGTCTTTCACATCTTTTATTAGGTTTATTCCCAGGTATTTAATTTTCTTTGGTGCAATGGTGAATGGAGTGGTTTTTTTTTTAATTTCTTCTGCTGCTGCCATTTTTTTTTTGCATATAAGAAGGTTTCATGAAAGCTATATTTAATTAAACATTCTAAATGAGTGTCTTTGTTCCCATCAGCATTAACTCTTGCCCTTGAGAGATGGTCCCACCAAGAAAAATACTATAATTGAAGTTCCTTTGCAGTTTTCACAGGCAGTCTCCTAGCCCGGTCAGCACAGTGGATGATTCTGTTTGTTTTTGAACAGGTCTGAGGGGACTTTTCATGCACATTTTGGTCTCCAGTTGTTGAAATATATCTAGGAGTACTGTTAACAAAATTGGAGATAACATTTGTTGAAATAGAACTACCAGAGATGCTGTGGAAGTACATGTTTGTAACAGGTTGATCAGTTGTTAGTAGCTTTGCACAAAGCAAAAACTTCACAGGGCCACAGGAGAGACAAACCAAAGGGAAAGAGGTTAGAAATATATAACATGTTCACTTGAAGAAGAAGGCACATTGTGCCAATATATAAGAATTTGGGAAAGTCATAGTTTCATATGTGCAATAACATCTGGAGATCTATTAAAGAGATTTTTTTCAAATCCTGTGTTTGTTAATAATCTTGAGACCATTTTTTTTTTTGTCAAAACTAGCACATTGGCAATAATAGTAGGACATCATTTTTTTCTGGATAATTTTGGAGACATTACCATTTACTCTTAAAAATGCTCTATCATAAAGAGAAGTTTTTATTTATCTTCAATTTCAAAGCAAAAATTAATGTTTCAGAACAACATATATCAAAACTACTGTAAATGTGGATGCTGTTTACTGACTGATTTTGGGGCAAGTAATTTCTCAGAGCAAAGATTTTCTGAGCCTCAAATTATCTCAGCTCTAAAATGAAGAAGATACTTAGATTATAAGATTATATAAGATAATGTATATAAAACAATACAGTAGTGGCCCCCTCATATGGGTTCAGTAAAATATGAGCAAAAGTGTTAGGTTACCATATGTGCAGAAAAGAGTTAATATAACAAGCCTCAGTCTACCAGGCTTAGAAAGGCTGCTTGATGATGACTATATTTCTTAATATATATATATATATTTATCATATTTATATATTTATATAAATATAAATCATATATACATATATATAAATTATATATCTTTACTGATAAGTCAGTTTCTGTGCATAAGCTGCTTGTGCAGTGTGGTTTTACCTAAACACCTGCTTTCTCCTGCAAGTCTGGGATTTGGGTATGTTGCAAGCACACCAGCTCCCGTTCAAAATCCCAAACTTGCATATTGAGACCTTTGCCTTCTCTAATCTCCCTGCACACAAACATCTCACACTTGTTGCTGGAGAAGAAGTATGCTCAAGGGGATCTTCCTGTAGGCAGGTATATAGGAATTCCTCCAGACCCTGCAGCCTTTTCTATTATGATCTGGCAAGACATCGTTGCTACATAATCCAAACTACACAAGTCACCTTAGCCATGAGTAAGCTATATGCTGCTTCCACTGAGACCTTCTATGAATCTCTAAAAACTATAATTTCTTATATTTTAATGCTAATTTCATTAGCTCAGTCATTCCCATTTAGGCTATAATTAGAATTACCCAAAAATTTCCAGGCATACACATACACACATTCATGTTTCAAACTACCTGCACCCTTCTTCAGAACCAGGAAGTCAGGATTTCTGATGTCTAAGACCCAGGCTATAAATATTTCTTTTAATTCTGACATGACTCTGGTTCTTTTAAAATAAAATTTCTAAGAATTTGTGGAAATTCTCCTCTCTAGGCATTTGCCAAACTTTTTGACTGTACCTTTTAGCATCCTTTTTCTTTTTTTTTTAAATTTTACTTCATGGTAATTTTAGATTTACAGAAATGTTGCACTAATAGAGTAGAGAGAATTTTCAAACTTCTTATCCAACATTCATATCTTGCATAACCACAACCATAGTACAAAACTGAAACATTAACAGAATTTTCAAAATTAAAAAGTCAACATTGGTACATTATTACTCACTGAACTGTAGACTTTCTTTGACTAGCACCAGATTTTTCCAGGAATGTTCTTTTCTGTTCCAGAGTCCAATCCAGGATTCCACCTTGCACTGAATTATTATGTTCTCTTAGTCCCCCCAGTGTTAATTCTTCCATCCTTATGATTGGCATGATTTGGATACTTTTGAGGAGTCCTGGTTTTTATGGCTTTGGTTTGTTAGATGTTTTTCATGATCAGATTAAGGTTATACAATTTTAGCAAACACTATGAAAGTGCCTTTCTCAGCATAGTGGGGGTATACATTATAACGTAGCTTATGTTATTGGTGATATTAACCATGATCACTTGGTAAAGATGGTGTCTTATGGGTTTCTAGGCTATGAAGTTTTTGCTTTTATACTTGTAGTTAATAAATTTCTTAGAGGAAACACAACAAGACTATGTAAATATCCTGTTTATCCTCAAACTTTTGTTCATAATTTTAGTATCATTAGTGGGTCTTACCTGTAACTATTGTAACTATAATGTTCTAAAGAAATTTTTTTCTTTTCTTTCTTCTATATTTATTAAGTCAAATTCTATAAGCGTGCCTGTTATTCTCTACTCAATGATTTCATTTTTGTCAGTATACAGTTATTGATACCTGAGTCAGATGGACTCATGAATATTTTAGTCTATAGGTTATAACATGTTATTTATTTTGTTGTCCTAATTGTTCCAGTCTTGACCCTTGAGTGCTTTTTCATTGGGTGACTATAATTTTTGACACATCCCCATACTCTTTTGAATACTTCCTTACTTACTGATACCATAAAATGCTTCACTTTCATCTTGTATGTTCATCATTCCCAGAACTAATTTGTTTTGCAAAGAGACGATTCCTTTTGGTGGTTTGAGAAGAATTTAAAAACCAAGATCTGGGTTCTGAGTGAGCTCCTTGCTACACCAGTCCCTCTTAGTAAACAAGAGTTTGGAAATACATGCATGTGTAAATATCCATGTGCACACAATTCTTGCTATTAATTTCCACATCTATCAAATGCTTGCACACACACTCTTGGACAAGTTCATGGCTAATTCCCCAATTCAAACAAACATCTCAGGGTTCATTCTTGCCTTCCTACTTTTCTAACTTGTGACTTTTTTTCTCTCACAGCAAAAATCTGACCCTCATTATCTACATTTTCTTATGTGTTTAACCCTAGTATATATATAAACCAATTTTTATGAAATTTTTAATCCTGTGAGAAATAAACTTGCTAGATGGAGTTTAGTATTTGTGGACAGTTCTTCATGTTACTTTCATTTGACATCTTTATTTGAGTTATCTTAAAGCCCAATTGGTCACTCCGTTCTGGGTATTAATTGACTCCTATTTTTTGACCATAGTTCACATCTTCTTATTCCTCTTTATGTCTACTAGTATTGGTTTGGATTTGAATACCTTCTAATAAAAGAACAATAGAGACAAAGCAAGCAACATTTACTCTGTAAAGGCCATGTACCTATTTGTCTCAAGATGCTAAATAAAGACAGGTGGCTGACTCTTATCTGTACATTAGCTGGGCCTGGGCTTTGCGGCAGCTTGAACTTGACTGAGTTTCCTATCAGTTGCAGAGTCCTAGAACAAATTTAGGACTTGTTTGATCAGAGGGCCTGAGCTACAGCTGTAATGAGATCCTGGAGGCATCATGTCCTTGGCAGTTGAATCAATATCCAGTGTCTTCCTAGACCGCAAAAGATTCTTCCATGTTTTCTATGCCCTCTGTTGGATGCTCTAGATCCTCAGGAGTTCTTGTTTTCTACTTCTACCTTCTCCATACATCTTCTGCCAACACTCCCTTACACTTTGGAGGCCTTCATGGGGATGACTCTCAGCTCTCTGTTGCTGCCCTTTTGACATACTACCTAGCAAGGTAAAATAATGGTCCCTTAAATATGGTCACATTGCAAGTTGCAGAAGCTGCACATATGCCAGGTTTCATGGAAAAGAAGAACTAAGATTGTATATAGAGTTAAAATGTTGCTTGTCAGGCCCACACTTCCGTTCAGTTCCCTCAGGACTAGGCCAACCATGTCCCTGGAGACTAACCATTCCCATGCATCACTACTGAGCTGGGTGGAGGGAAGGGGACTGTTGGATGTGTGGGTCAACAGGGGGTAGGGAGTTGGCAGGCATGGTGGAGGGCAGCAGGTGGGTTGAAAGGGTCTTCTCTAAATCCAGTCAATCCTCACCAGAAACAACTAAATCAGCAATTCAGTGGCAGATACACATGAAGATGGAGGTAAGGAGAAAGAAGGAAAGCCCAGAACAAATGAGCATTTCAGATCCACTGACACAGGCCTGTGAGACTAACTATAGAGACAAACTGTCTCAAATACCACCACTGAGGTTTTCATAGACGGGAATGGAACTTACAGTTCAGCGATGCCTTCAGTGTGAACTAAGCACCCTCCCATTTCATGTGGAGAGGAAAGCCACAGAGACAGGCAGCAGTCCCACTAGGAACCAGACCAACCATCCACCAGTGCCTACCCTGATTAAGAAACTTTTTATACAAACATAGTTGGAAGAAACAGTCCCAATGCCAGAGACTAAACTATAAAGTAAAGAAAAAGCAAAATGTGACAGATTCTGGATCTAAACTGATGACCAGTAAGAAGGAGGAGGCACTGAAAGAACACAAACATGCATGAACTGGCTACCTGCAACAAAGATACACTTGGAAAACTAAACATAGGCCTCTGTGTCCCAGGAAAACATGTTACTCCAGGAAAGAAAAAGAAGAATCCAAAGGAATAAAAGTTGACTAATAACTGGCAGTGAAAGAAGAGAAGGAGGAGTGATGGGAGGGGGGAGGAACAAGGGGAATGGGGAAAAAACACCCAAAAGGCAAGAAAAAAAGAAACATAAACAAAACATATAATAAAATCTTAAAATATGTTGCTTGTCAGATGACCTTAAGAAGGATATTATTCCATATTTTCTGACTTAACCCAATGTATTTACAAGGAAAAGAGCAGGATTAAAGAGGGAGATGTGATAATGGGAATAGGATCAGAAAGATGCTATATTGCTTGCTTTGAAAATGGAGGAAATGGCAGAAAGTGAAGGAAGGAATCAACCAAACTGGGGGATTGGGTGGTTATTAGAAGCAGGAAGAACGGAAATGAATTCTTCCTTAGAATTCCAGGGGAAGGAATACAGTCTTCCCAGCACATGATTTTATCTCAGTGAGGCTATATCAGACTTTGACTTACAAAAGTGTAAGGTAATAAATTTGTGTTGTCCTAAGCCAATAATTTCAAGGTTATCTATTGCTGCAGCAACAGAAAACGGTTATACAACCCCCTAAGCATTTAGTAAATGCCTGTGGGGAAGAGTTACAGGTGGCATAAATCTAGCTTTGTGGATGTAACCATGGGAATCTGAATCATGCGAGCCAGCCCACATGTGGTCATTAAACATTCACTAAGTGTTGGTCTGGTGTTCTGAATTGAATTGTAGTCACACAAAAGTCATGTGAGATCCTAACCCTCAGTATCTCAAGAAGTAACTGCATTTGGAGATGACCTACTTAAAGAGATAATTAATGTAAAATGAGGTTTTAAGTTAACTTGTGTCCTTATAAAATGGCAAATTGTATTGTTCATGAAAACATGAATGGAACTTGAGGGGATTATACTAAATGAAACAAGACAGAAGGAAAAAAGACAAATACCAGGTGATTTCACATATATGCGGAATATAAGGAAAGAAGAGAATGGACAAAAGTAAGGAACTGACAAAACTAAACCGAAACAAACCCTAGAAATATGATTGCAGAATTGAGCCTACTGGGGTGGGGGAGGAGGAAATGGCGGCATGAACAAAGTAGAGAGAGAGTCCAAAGGTCTGGGGTAAAGGAATGTGGATTTGAGTGGTGGGTGTAATTTGGTGACATATCGAGAAGAGATATGAGCCTACTCTCCTAAGTCATACACAGTGTTGTAAATCACTATAGAAAACAATAAAGATAAATAAATAAAATCACATCATACACACAAAAAAAGGAAAATAATAAAAGTAAAATTTCGGACGTAGACATATGTGTGCATAGAGGAAAGACCTCGTGAAGACAGAGGGCAAAGACAGACATCTCCAAGCTAAGGAGGAAGTCTCAAAATTAAACCAATGCTACCTATGGTTGATCTTTGACTTCCTACTTTGAGGACTGAGAATAAATCTCTGTTACTTGAGCCACTCAGTCTGCAGTGCTCTATCACTGGTTTCTTTTTACTCCTCTTCCCAGAAGGCAGCTCTTTCCACCACTCCATCAGTGTAAAAGTTATGATCATATCTCCTAGCGGGTATTCATTGCTTCTAAAATTTAACTCATTTCACTTTCTTCCTGACTTCAGTTCTCCTCATTTAAAAACCAAAATTCTAATTTTGTAATTTGTCCAGCTTGCTTTGGTTGATAGGATATCTTTTTTTTGTGGAATTTTCCAAACACTGTTGTTTTGAAACGTGTTAATGTACAGCCCAGATGGAAACCTTTGTGGCTAGGCCTCTCCAAGGCTTCAGGTTCTTTAGTTTTCCAAAAATTAATGTTCAAAGCAAGCTTTGGAAGAACATCAAGTCATAGGCCCTTCTCCTTTCACCTCTTCAGAAGTGTTGCAACAAATGCTTTTCATTCCAAGGTGTGGGCAAATTTGGTCCCACTTTTGACCACTAGCAAACACAAGATTTTGCTCTTAAGACCAAAAGACTATTTGCAGAAAGTCAAATAACACGATAGGCCATAATTTCTGAAAATAATTGCAATTATGTGACAAGAAAGGAAACCAATACAAGTCACATATCTCTGTGATGGTGTGCTCTGTGGAATTATTTAAATCTCTCTTTTGGATTAATAGCTAGGACCTCTTAATTCTTACATTTATATTCTGTATCATCTTTCTAATTATTAATACATCAAAACATTTTGATGCTCTCTCTGCTATCTTTTTGCAATTAGCTCTTTTAAAATTAAAGTTTAAAGCTTTAATTTCATTGTATCAGAATCTACTGTAATAAAATTCTGTAAAATTTTACAAGTTATTCAGTTTCTCGCTGCCCAAGGAAGAGGGTCATGTTGAGAAGTCTACAATCCTCACTCAACTGAGTATAGTTATCAGTAGTGAGAACAACTATTAGTAAGTTAGATAATGAATGAATACAGTTATCAGTAAGTTTGATTAATATAAGAAGTTCTAAGTCTGATTGGCTACAAGTCAAGTATTTCATCATTGAGGTGATATCAAGTTCATTAACAGAGAGAGTGTTCAAAATCATTTTTCCTATCTGGAAGCCAGGTGTACATGGAGGTAGAATCACTCATTGAAGACCCTCACCTTAGCTTTTCATCTTTTTGTGCTTCTTACTCTTTTTAAAAAATTGATTATGTATTTTTTCTTACATTGTTGTATATCCTGAATTTCTCCCACCACTATGTCTAGACTACTCTTTCATACCATGTACAAAAACCAATTAAAAATGAATAAAAGACTTGGACATAAGACCTGAAACCATAAAATACATAGAAGAAAACATAGGTAAAACACTTCATGCACTACATTGCAGAAAATTTTTTCTGGACACATTTACAGAAGCAAAGAAAATGAAGCAAAACATAAGCAGTTAGGATTACATCAAACTAAAAGGCTTCTGTACAGCAAGGGAGAAAATAACCAAGACAAAAAGACACCTGACTCAATAGGGGAAAATTGTTGCTTCTTACACTTACAGCATTTCTCAAATTGTCATTTACTTACCCAACCCTAAAAGAAGGCAAACAGCGGATCCCAGGGAGCCCTCTAATTCCAAATGGACCACACAATATTGGCTATGTCAGTGCACTTTTTCCCAGTGGATGTAGACATGTAAAATCATATTATTCTCAGAAGGTGACTTGACAAGAGGGAATCAGAGTATCAGTGGAGCTTAACAGCTCCCTAATTGAGCTGTGACTATCCAATGAGGCAGCTTCCACTGTCCAGCCACAGAGGGAGGTGAAGTGGCCTGTCTGTTATGGTACTTTCATTCCTGGTTTTTGTTAGAAAGAAGCAGAAACCCTCGAGGTATAGCTTCCCCTTCCTCTGCCTTTTTATTCCATGGTACCTTTGGATGTGCTGTTGGACCTTTAAGTTAACATACAATATCTTGATTCTTTTTCTTTTAAATCATGCTTCTTTACAAATTTTCCTGACTTTTATTCCAATTAGAGTTTCCCAATCTCTTTCATCAAGAATTTAAATTTCTATAGCTATTTCTAGGCAGTCAAACTTCTCTCCATATGGGTGAATTTCCCTAGCAGTCCTTTTATGAATATCCTATTGATGTATTGGATATAGAAGAAGGTGCACTCTCACCTGGTAGCTCCTAGAACAATCTTTATTGTATAATTATAGAAGAAAGGACTTGCAGCTAAGTTTTGGAGTTCTTGCCAATGCCAACTACTGCAACATATGTTTCACAGCTCTATTTACCTCAAATTTAGGAAGCACCAGAACTATCTCATTTTATAAATGCAGAATTTGAGATTTGGCAAAGTCAGATCATCCATGTTTTATTTGCTATGAGACCTGGTCTCCTACCTCCAAGATGGCTATGATTCATTCCACTAGTTAAACATTCTAGAACCAGCCATTACTTTAATCAGCAAATATGGTACTGTATAAATGTTTTTACAGATTATATCCACTTTATAACACAAGAGTTTGGGTTGGACTTCTACTTCACAGCTAAGTTGAATTTTACCGCATGGGTTTTCACCTTTCAGCAGCATGCTCTAGCTGTGACACAGAGCTCCAAAAAAATTAGAAAATCTGTTGTAGTAGAGTACTGCTATGTATAACAGGCCCAGTGGAAAATCCTCTGCAGAACTCAAAGATTTTCTAACTCCCACCTTTAATGGAAGCAGGTTGAAGTTCTTACACATGCCTGGTGTAGCATCTGTTCTAGTTCCATAGAGTACCAGATATACTTGTAGCACAGGGCCTCTGCACTAGGAAGTGCTTAACACCAAGTTAATACTTCAATGAAGGAAAATCCAGGAGGATTACAGTCAAGAGCCACAACACCCCATTAAAGACTTCTATGCTCCCTTCACACTCTTTCCATCAGTTCAGAGTTTCCAAAACATTTCACCTCTATCTATGACCCATGATAAGTTCCCACAGGTTCCTGGAATCCTACAAAACCAAATATACATTTTTTTTTAGAACATTTCACTATAGGTCCTCTGTTCAAGACCCCAAGTCCTGAGTCCATAATCTTGAGCTATAATCTAGCTGTGCAATTTTTAATGAAATAGTCTCATATTCCTTTACTGTTTTAATTTCTCTGTTTTTGCATTGCTTGAAATGTCTTTCTCTTACACATTTCTCTTACAGTGTGGTCATTTGTGATATAACTAAAACCATTTCTGGAGAATCGCTCTTATTTTAGTATTTTTCTTTCATTAATATGCCTATGTAGTTAGTGTGATTCTCAATAGGGGACAGTTTTGTTCCCCAAGGGATGTACAGTAACCTCTGGGGATATTCACGGTTGTCATAGCACAGAGGACAGGAGCACTACTGACATCCAGTGGGTAGAATTCAATGATGCTCCTAAATTGCCAGTAGTACACAGGATGACTTCCTTCCAGCAAAGAATGCTGTGACCAGAAATGTCTACAGAGTCAAAGTGGGAAAACCATGGCTTAGGAAAAACACTCCCCAAAACATTAAGATTTTTTAAACAAGTACATTTTAGCCTGTCTACATATTTTCACCACGTTGCAATACTTGTTAATTACATGATGTTTGTTTACTTTCTAATTAGCATTGAATAACTTTTCCTATATCCCTTGATTATAAAACATTTTTCAGATCTGTACAAAAAATATGAAGACAGGTCTTTGGGGGTAGAAATGTTCAGCAAAATTAATCTGTTCAGCCACAAGAAGAGTCAGGAATGTGGATAATACCACTGTGAATATTTCATATATTAGCTCCTGTAAGCATACAAGACCATAGATATCAACAAGGACAGATAATTTGGAAGACAGTAGTCAGCAAGACTCTTGGTCTAGACCCAGAATTCAAAGATGTCTGCAGGTGCTGCTACTCTGATTCCTGGGTAGTTGAGGAAAATAAAAAGACAAATAAAAATATTGCCACAGCTGAGACTGAAAAGAAGGCAGGAGTGAGATGTTAGTTTCACATTGATGGAGAGACTTTGCTCCAAGCAATACCTGAACTTCTGCCAGTAAAACCAAATGCATTGAAGGAAAGAGATGAGGGATTAGAGGAAGCAAAACTGACAGATGGCCATTTGTGAAGAGTTGAATCAACATAAATTATGTCTCATCAGTGAGCAGAGGGAAAAAGGATAAATTCCAGCACTCGCTAACCACTGAAATGACAAGTATGCCAAAACCCAGTATCAAACTACTGGATATCTTTGGCAGTTGAATGTAAGGACAAAGGTGGAGAAATTCCCTCTTGTTGGAAAGACATTTGTATAACAAATTGTATGTACAAATCTATTGAAAGAATATGATAAATAAAATAAAAGGACATTTGAGATAATTTGAAGGATAAATCATAGATAACAGGAAACCAAAGGAAGAAAAAAACACTGATAACTACATACGATCAGTATATGGATTCTAGATACAATTGTCTGTATTGCTAGATACTTTAAGAAAATATTCTAGATGCAAAAGTACAAAATCCATTCATTTAATAGTGTTTGAAATAAGTGTAAATGTTATATTCTGAGGTTGGGAAGAGTTCACATATAAAATGCTTAATGTTTCATCTGTAGCCTTGAAATTTGTATTAGAGATAATTATATTAAAGAATTGTATTAAAGACTATATAATGTAATAATAATGCAGATATACCAAAATTTTATAACTGTCAAGGTAATCATAAAAGTCAACCTGAATACATTATACAACACAATGTAAAATAATATGGAAATTAATATACTTAGTGAATGGCTATATGTATGTTAATTACAGATTTAAGGGTTAAATAAAAAAGTCTATAAATTAAAATATGACAAATATGAGATGGGAAATAACATATTTTAATAAAATTTCTGAGTGAAGATATTTCATTTACTTTAAAGATAAGTTCTAAGTTTTCTTTTGTGTCCTGAAGCTTACAAACCACAGCCCCATCAGAACATCTAGACCAGTAGATGGCACTAATAGGAAAACCAACAGTCACTGAGATTTTTTAAGAGCATAAAGTCAATAGAAGAGGAAAATTCTAAAGGGAAGGTAAAATTGGTTAAAATCTGTATTTCTACTGTATATGTAAAAGCAAAGGGGAAGCGTTTGGAAAAAAAATGTAAGGTTTATCACATATCCTATTTTTCCCTCTCATTTTGAATTCTTTATGACCATTGTACAGAAATGTTTTCCAAATCTTGAAAACTGTGTCTAACCCACAAATATATTGCCATGTTTCCATGAAGACAACTTTTTACCAAAGCTATTAAAACAACTGTTTTGATTAAAAGATCAGCAGGTGGTTAACTATTTCTAAAAGGCCAGCAGGAAAAAAAGCACAAGAGATCAAGATGTTGGTTCATGGATGACATGGTGGTGGAAGAATCTTGGGGTATACACCAATGTAAAAAAATACGTATGCGTGTGATAAATTTTTAAAAAGCCAACAACCTATCTGTCAACTGCCCAAGTACAGTCTATGAAATATTTGAGTTGCTCTCCTCAAGACCAACATCATTTGAGTGTTTTGTCTAAGACAAACACTGGTGAAGGCAGAAAACAGAATTTAATATTTAACAAAGTCATCCTCTGCTGCACTTTACTACAAATGGACACTACTTATAGAATGTTGGAAAGAAAATGTAGAGGCAAATATACTGAAAAATTTCAGACCTTGCTGTAGCCTCTCCCTGTAGGTATCTCTGAAGGGTAATTACCTTGTGCACAAGATGGAAATAAAATGGAGAAAAACTTTTACAAACTTACAAGAAATCATTTTACTGTGGGTAGAAATGCTAAGCTCCAGATGCATTATTTTTTTGCTAGTTCCATTTTTTCCCTTTTGTTCAAGATGAGTTCTGCATTATATGCAGGACATATCGAACAACAATAAGAATCTTTAATAATTCATATCTGAGAGGTGTGAAAATAGAAGGCATATATTATTACAAGGACATCAAGTGTATTACTTATTCTAGCACCTAGAAAATACTGTCCATCATTCTAGTCCTACTAAAAAGGCACATTCTTTTCTGTCTTGTCAATTTCCCATGTTGTTGAGTCTAAGATTCTTAACAAGAAACTCTTTAGATTCTAGAGGTGTGGGGTCCTTTGCAATTTAAGCTTAAGATCTAGATATAATTTTATTGACTGGCAGAAGGAGTAAAATGAAAGGAGAGGGGAATGTAATAAACTGTGTTCCTACAGGTCATTTTCTACTTCATATTAAAGATATATTCAATGTGAACTGGCAGAAGATGGTTGTCCCAGGATTGTGCTGCAAGTGACATCAACAGCGCATCACTGAACAACATTAAAATGTATGCTACTTCCTCTGGATCAAATTCTATCATTTGAATCTGAAATGACAGTGTTGTCAAACTAAGTTTGCATTATGTGGACCTAAATCCAATGTACTGATTCTGGTGGAGGACTATGGGTGCTTTGGTGGTGGGAGAGCTATAGTGATCACACTTAAGAGGAGAAATCTTAGACTATCAAAAAGCAAAGATGTAAAACAGTGGCACTTTGTTTAAAAAATTCTGACTCAAAAAGCTATGTAAGTCAGCAGCCATTAATTACGTTTGCCATTTTCTTTGAAAATTGTTTATGAACTTCTCAGCACTCTGGGACTAGAGTCCAGGTAGCTCCTGGAATAGAAGCTATGTTTTCAGAATCATTAATTACCATTTATTAGACTTTGGACAGGCAACAGTATGTCAGAGAGGATCATTATTTTCAGGTGCTGCTAGATTCAGAGTAGATTGTAACATCAACTGACTTTATAACCAAACAAAGGGGTTTTTCAACAGTCAAAAGATGCAACAAAAATAAAAACCACAATTGATGTAATGGACTGAAAATGGACTTGAGCAAAAGCAAACTCCTTGTGGTAAATGACAGCAAGAGATTTGAAATTCAAGCTTGGCACCCACAATTGATGAAATAGATAAACTTGGTGATAAGGGCTCCCAACAGGTACATTCTTTTGATGGGAAGCAACACAAAAAAAAGACCTCTCTTGAATTATGTGATCAAAGATACTCTAATTAAAATCTACATTAAATGTAATCATCATACTCCCAAGGAAAAAATCCCCCTAAGAGAGAATGAAAACAATCAATCTAGACCATGGTACAAACACCTCAGATCTTTGGAGTAATCAAAGCTGAAATAGGAAAAATGTTGTTATAATAGAATGTTAAAGATTTTTTTAAAAATAAACAGGACAAAAGATTGTCAAAAATAGCATACAGATGAAATGGAAAATACAATTCTTGAAATAATCAAAACAGCCTATTTTACACATGTAATTGACAATATACTTGAATTTGAAAAGGAAATCCTGCACCTCTTTATTTTTTTAGGGTCATTTAAAAATGGCTTGGTTTTTTAACGATTGCATATATATATTACATCATTGTGCACCTTAAAAAATAAGAGAGAGAAAAAACTAACATCAAGATGTATCCAGGTTACCCAATGCAGTCATGAGGTAAGAAATTTTGGGAAAAGAAATATGCGTAAAACAGAAAGAGACAGCCTCATACCAATTTAATCAATTTAACAAGAAAATGGATAGAACAGAGGATAAAAAGATTTTGACGGCAGAGATCTCAACAGACATAATAGAAGCAAAAAGGCTTCTAATATCTTCAAAATGCAAAGGGAAAAGTATAGTCAGCTCAGACATACATAGTTTGCAAAACTTTCTTTTAAAAACTAGGTTGAAATAAAGATAACTTTTCATATATACAAAAAACAGTTTGTGATCTGTGGAATTTTGTCAAAAGGATTCCTAAAATATAAATTTCAAGAAGATGAAAAATTATACCAGAGAAAATTCTAAGATTCAAGAAGAAATAGTAAAATGTTGGGGAGCATGTATGTAAATCTAAATGAATGTTTCTAATAAAAACTTAAAGTACTAAAATTGTGGAATTAAATAATGAGATAAAATACTAATTTGACAAAACATTTAGGTTGGATTATTAGAGGGAAAGGAGACTATACGCAGGATCCTTGCATCATCACTTTTCCCGGGAACACTGAGAATAGCAGAGCTGAGACAAAGCTGTGGCAGTGAGAACTCAACAAGGAAGAGAGCCAAAAATCATCAGAAAAGGAAAGAAGGAATAGTGCCAGTTCTCTAGGCTCTCTCTTGCTGACCTGTGAGGGCATATTGTGAATGACAGTTTAACAAGACCTCCAGTTAGCCATGGACTGGGTTTGGCAGTGGGGAGATCCACAAGGTCATCCTTGGCCTGGTCTCTGATCTCCCAGGAATATCTGTGACCACTGTGGGGAGTTGAATCAGACAACTATCCCCCCACTCCGATCTGTTTGACCTCAAACATCCACTTAGTGTGAGGCGACAGGAAGCCACATTGTACCAGGTCTGCCTAGTAGCTTATTCAGAGCTGCCATGAGACATGGTGCATAGATTTTGGGAGAAGCCTTCCAGACTGTGGGCCTCAGAGAATGACTATGCATGACTCTGGCCTCCCTTACAAAGAAACTGCAAGCATGGGTGCCTGTTAGCCCCACTTCAGGGGAAAGCATAGCACTGTCAGGCATCACTTTTATATCATGGCTGTGAAAAAACTGAATATACAACAAACCGACACAGACACACACACACACACACACACACACACACACACACAACATATTTTTCTGATTCACTCCTCTGGCCTTGAGCACTTAGGGTATTTCTAATAATTGGCTATTATAATAAGGCTGGAATAAACATAGAAGTACATATATCTCTTTAAATTTTTGTGTGTGTGTTCTTTGGGTAAATACCTAAGAACTGAATTGCTGGGTCATGCGGAATTTCTATTTTTAATATTTTGAAGAACCTCCATACTGTTTCCAAAGGGGCTAGACAAATCTATATGTTCCTACCATTACCATACAAAAATTTCTATTCCCCCAGATCCTCTCCAATCCTTATTCTTGGGTCATTCTCATGTGTGTGAGATTGTATCTCATTGTGGTTTTGATTAGTATTTCCCTGATGGTAAGTGATGATGAGCATTTATTTATGTGCCTATTGGCCATCTGTATTTCTTCTTTGGGGAAGTATTAATTTAGTTCTTCTGTCCATTTTCTGATAAGGTCAATAGTTTTTGTTGAGTTGCATGAGTTCTTTATATATTTTAGATTTCAGCCCTTTGTCAGATATATTATGTACAAATATTTTCTCTCTTTCAGTAGGTATCTTTAATGATTGCTTCTTTTGCTGTGCAGCTTTTTAATTTAATGTAATTCTGTTTATATTTTCTTTTGCTTCTCTTACCATTGGAGATGAATCTCCAAAGACTTTTTTAAATTGAATGGTATGGAGTATTTTGCCTCCTTTTTATTTCAATGCTTTTATAGTTTGGGGCTTATAGTTTGGGGTTTTATATTACTGTCTTTAATTCATTTCCAAGTTAATTTTTATATGATATGAGATAATGATCTAGTTTGATTCTTTTTCATGTAGTTTAATTTTTAACCACACCATTGGGGATCTCATTTCTCCAATGTGTACTCTTGGTTCCTTCATTGGAGATTAACTGTCCATAGATGTGGATTTATTTCTGGGCTCTCAACTCTATTCTGTTAGTTTGTGTATGTGTTTTTATTCTAGTACCATACTTTTTTTATTACTATAGCTTTGTAATAGAGTTTGAAATCTCTATGTGATATCACCACTCTTCTTCTTCTCTTGTCAAGATTGTTTTAACTATCTTTTGTGGTTTCTATGAATTTCACTATTGCTTATTTATTTAAAAGATGCTACTGAAGCCTTGACAGGGAATGTATTAAATCACATGCATCTTCGAATAGGATGGCCATTTTAACAATGTTTTTTCTCCCAGTTTCTTCTTCTATTTCTTTTAATAATAACTTTTAGCAGTGTCTTACAATTTTATTGTATATAGCCTACACCAACTTTGCTAAGTTTACTCCAAGGTATTTAATTCTTTTTGTTGCAATTGTGAATGAGACAGTCTTTAATTCATTTCTTTTCTAACTCATTGCTTGCATATAGCAATGGAAATAACTTTTGCAGATTGATTTTGTACCCTGCCCTTTTACTGAATTGATTTATTATTTCAATTAGTTTTTTTCAGTGGGTCCTTTAGGGTTTTCCATGTATATTATATCTTCTGTAACTACTGATGGTTTTACTTCTTTCTCATTTGGATCCCTTTTATATCTTTCTCAGGCTTGTTATATCCCTAAAGCTAGGGATTCCAGCACTATGTTGATAGTGGTGGTGAAATTGGACATCCTTGTACTAAATTTTAGAGGAACAACTTCAAGTTTTTTGTCATTGACTATGATGTTGGCTGTGAATTTGCCAAATACATATGTATGTATATAGAGGAATTTTACATTTATTCCCAGATTTTGAAGGTTTTTAATCATCAATGAATGCTGAATCTTATCAAATGCTTTCTGTGCTCTTATTGATATAACTACATAATTTATCTTTTTTTTGTTAGTATAGTCAGTTATATTGTTTTTCAGATGTTGAACCATCCTGTGTTACTGGAATAAATTGATCATAAAATAATCCTTTTGATATAATTTGGAAATGATTTGCTAAGATTTTCGTTAGGATTTTTTTTACCTATGTTTATCAGAGAAATTGGTCTTTTAATCTTTTTGTGTGTGATGTCTTCATCAGGTTTTGGTATCAGGGTGATTTTGCCTTAGGAAATGAATGTGAAAACTTTCTGTCTTCCTCTGCTTTTTGGAACAGTTTGAGAAGAATTGGTGTTAGTTCATTTTTGGTGAGACTAACTAGTGAAGCCATCTTGTTGCAAACTTTGGGGGACTTTTGCTTACTGTTCTAATGCCCTTGCCTTTGATTGGTCTGTTAAGGTTTTCTATTTCTATTATTATTCTGAACACATAGAACATTTTCAAAAACTCATATCTGTGAGCCAAAAAGTTAACCTCAACAGAACAAAGAACTACTATCACAGAATCCGTATTCTCTGAAAAAAAAATGGAATTAAGAATGAAAATCAAAACTCATGGGTCAAAGGAGAAGCAAAAATCACTATGTGTCAAAAATGACAAAATGTTATGGTACTTACAGGGAAGTTTTTATAACTCCAGTGTTTTCATTTGAAGAAAAAAAAAAACATTCAAAATTAAGGCACTAAGCATCAGCTATAAGGAACAACATTAAAACAAAACAAAAACCCAGCAAATTAAGCCCAGAGGAGATAGAATAAAAAAAGGTAATCATAAAGATGAAAGCCATCATTAATGAAACAGAAAGCAAGCATGAAAGAGAGAATTAATGCCAAAGTAGTTTCTTTGAACAAAATGAGTATAAGAAAGTCTCTGAAAAGGTAAATCAAGAATAGAGAGAAGACAAGAAATATAAGAATGAAAGGTGTTATAGATACTTTAGTCATTTTATAAGTAAAAATATACATACCCAAATTTAAGTCCATTAATCTGAAAATTTATATGGAATGAATTAATTTTTAAAATATAAGCTGCCACACTGAAGTAGAAGAAACTGAAAATGTTTTAATCACTAATGAAGCTGAATCAGTACAGAAATCTCACAAGAAAACTTCAGGTCCATTTGACATTGCAGGCAAGTGAAAGGAACAATTCATTCCAAACTACAGAAACTCTTTCAGCTAGTACAATCTTAATACTAAGCTCTCAGTAACCCCCTCCAGAAAAAAATTAAAAAACAATCTAAACAAAATCTTCAAAACTAAATTGAGCAGTGCATTAGCAATCAATATATCATTGATAAACCCTAGATGGGTTTATCTCAGGAATACAAGGTGACTTAACATTAGAAAATCAATTGATTGAAATTATCACAGCTTAAAGGAAGATAATCTTTTTTCAATTGAGTTAACATTGGTTTACAACACCATATGTGGTTCAGGGTTGTAAGGTCTCATTACACCCACCACCAAGTCATCCCCAGTTTCCCACTACAGTCCCACTACATTGGGCCCCCTCCCCATGGAACTCTAAAAATGTAGGTGATGTTCTTATGTTTTATGGATAAGACAATTAAGATCAGAGGGCTTAAATAACTTATTCATAGTTGAGTTTCCCACCCTGGTGATACCAAACAGAGGTGATATTCAAACCCAACTCTCCACACTTTTTATCACCCCTCCTAATACCCAGGCAGGCTTTCTCACACATTCTGTGGGGGTGAGAGTCACAGAAGGGGATTTACAAAAAGGATTTTTCTGGAAACGTTGGACTTCATGGTTGCCATAGCTATGATGCACATAAGGAATTCAGACCATCTGCTGAAAGAATTGCTGCATTTGACACAGAATGGGAAATGACGAGGAAAATACTGAATGAAAGTGAGGAAATGGCCCCTAGAACCCAGCGAGTGCTCATGGACCTAAAGGAGGGGTGTGGGAGGAGAAGAACCTCATAGAAATTCAGGCAGGTTCTTTTCCAAGTGTAGAGAACTCCTATTCTCTAATTTCAGTCTTAGAAGTTCTTTACTGAGACTCTAAAAAGCTTTGTTTATGTGTTTGTGCATAATGATATTTATGTATACAGAATATGTAATGTCAGAAGCTAGAGCTGAAAGAATTTTAAACACAAGAAGAACACATAAGCACATATTTTAGCCTTTTATAAGATTCTAGTTCAGCACTTTTGGAGAAAAGCTTGGCAATAGATGTAAAACCATTAAAATGTATGCCTTTTAACCCATGAATTCGTGTGCAGGTCTAGCTTAAGGAGTAAAGAAACAATTTATGGGTTGTGTGTGTGTGTGTGTGTGTGTGTATGATAGCATTTACAAAGATAAAAAATAATAACACAGTTACTATCTTATATCTGATAATATAGAGTAAAAAGTTCACATTTTCTTTTGGGTGTTACCACTTGAGGAAATTATCAGATTTCTAAAACATCAGTATCCTTACTGATAAAACACTAACAAATAGCTTTGTTATAAATATAGATACCTACATTTATACAAACATAAATATTAATAATCATATCTAAGAGCTAATTATAGAGATTTTTAAAATTATAATACCCATTTTATAGGAGTGTTGAGAATTGAAATTAGAGATGATACAGGTCAAGTACTAGCATAATTCCTGACATAAGTTTTCAATAGATGCAGGAATTTTTCCTACTGTTTAATGTGAAATACCACTCAATTGAATAAGTAAGTAAACCTGTGTTGCATTCAATTTATTTGCAAGAAAATGTGTTCATAGTATTTCAAATAAAAATTTAACCAAAAAATGCTTATACAGTCTGCTTCTATTTTGTAAAGCACACGATTTATTTAAAAGTTCTGTGACTATATACACAACTTACTAGCATTAAGAAGTACCGGTCTTTTACCTACTTTTTTCCTTCCTCCTGTGTATAGTATCTTTCAGATTTTCTTCAATGGCTATGCTTACATAATAAAATGTTTTCCATAGGGGCTGTAGAGTATCCCTGTTGACACCAGAGGGCGCAGAAGGACTCTGTGACTTCCCTGCGCTAAAGCTGAGGGTGGGGCCCTCAGTGAGCTGTCCAGGGACTGAAGAAGGCCTGAACCTCAAGCCAGAAGACGGAAAGAAAGAACAGTACTTTCCTGTCAAATAAACTAACGAGTAAAGACCGCACCCTAGGAGCTGTTGCTACCAGGATCCTACCCAGATTATTTTTAATCACTGTTTAGACCATTATTATCTGGAGTGGGATTTAGATGTTGACTTTTTTTTTTTTTTAAATACCCAAGTGATTTGTTTGTGCAGTCAGAGTTGCAAATCCCTGATGCATAAGGAAACGGAAAGCCAACTGATTCTAGGTGCCACACAAGACTGGAAGCAATTATGCTTGGTTAATGAGTTAATAATGTAACTCGTGTCAATCTTGGCAGTTTGGGTGGTTTATTTGAATCTTTAATAACTTTAGTCATTATTAACTCATTCCCTAAAAAATGCGGCCAAGGTGGACCCTCATCTGGCCCCATCAATGAATCTTCTTCCCTCCTCACCTCACCCCTCCAGAGTTTTCGCTGAGTCTCCTTCAAAGCTCTGGATCACAGAGATGGGGTGGAACTAAGGGTGCTGATGCTCTCCGCAGACTAAAGATTGAAGCAGTAAATCATGCTTCCTCCAGATGTTTCACATAAAGAGTTCTTCCTAGTACAGATGCTCCTTTAGTCCTACTATCACCCTAAGCCCTGGAAGAAGCTTTTGTCATTGATGAAAAGCTTTACCTACTTATTTCTTGGTGGCCAGTTCTCACCAAGCCCTGCTTCTGTGTGATGGAGAACAGTATCTGGGGGTGGTGTTGAGGGATACCTGAATCTGGTTCCTCTTGTTGCACAAGTTTGGGTAAGCAGGATGACTCAGAGACTAGGCAACTCAAGAGGCAGGAGAGGGAGAGAAACAAAGTTCTCTACTTCCATGAAGAACAAGGTTATCTGTGCTTTATAGGATGTTTAATAGCATCCCCGGCCTCTACCCACTAGATTCCTGTAAAACACATACACACCATTCACAACAACCAAAAATATCTCTAAACACTGCCATGAGTCCCTTAAGTGGGTAGTTATGTCAACCCTGAAAGAGAACCACTTATGTGCTGCAAATGTTAATTTTATTTTCAAGTGAAGTCTCTGCTATCAGCACCAACTTTCAAAACATGTACATTAAACTCTATTTATATAAACAAATTCAAATAGTGATTTGTAGATGGGCTCAGTGGACTTGTGCAGAACAATGAAAAGTACACCATCTCAAGCGGACACTCCAATATTAAGAAACAATCATCTGTTCATTTTTTGTTTCCTATAGTTACATTATTATGTTCTGTAGACCATGAACTTCCTGTTTCTTCGTATTTTATGAACAATTTGTCCATATGGGAGTTTTCTAATTATTTTTTAAATTTATTGATTGTGTAGTTTTTTTTACATCAATGTATTCCCCAGAATTCTTCCACCACCATGTCACTCATGAACCATCACCCTGATACCTGTGCTCATGCCTACCTTGATTGTGCCCTCCCTCCCCATGCCCTTGTTGTATGCTTTAGCTCCATAATCAGCTTGCTAATGTTAACTTTATTTTGTCTTTTTGTTTGGTTTCTTTATATCCCACATAGAAGTGAGACCATCCATATGTATCTTTTCCTTTCTGGCTAATTTTGGTTGGCATGATTTCTTCCAGTTCCACCCAAACTGCCAAGATTGACACGAGTTACATTATTAACCTGTGTTGGTCCCTACAGTAATAGGGACCAAGTTATAGTTGTTTCTATAAAAAGAAGAGAAGTGAGACTCACTATGTAGATGAAAATGGAAGACATTTTATAATTGGTTGAGATTTGAGTTACTTTAATTTTGTTCACATGAAAGAAAATCTACCACCAGGGAGTTTTCTATTCACACTGTTTGGGTAATATTTGTAGCCTAGCAAACCTTAGGACTACTATTTATTATTTATAGTTATTCTCAAACAATTTTTATTTTCCAGCTTTTCCTATGACCTCACTGTTCCCTTTTTCCCCACACACTGGAAATACAGTAATTATATGAATTAATAGAATTGTTTAAATAAAATCTTTGCAACTTGACAGGTGATATGTGGTAACTCCTTGTCTTGACTTAAATTTGTTTTCTAGTCCTAGTGAGATTTAATGTGTTTTTTCTTTTGGTATATTTTCATGTCTATGTCTATCTTCTATAAATTTTCCTTTAGAATGTTAGTCTTTTTCTATGAAGTGTATATGTTTTATTTGTGTGTATATATATATATATATATATATATATATATATTACTTTAACTCTGGTCAGATTGCAAATATATTTTCCAATAAGTTGTGTTTAACCTTGTTTATGATTTAAATTTTTTTGTAATAAAATACCCATTCTAAATGGTTTCTTCCTTTGTCTTTCCTGCTAGTAGGACACTCCCTCAATTTGTCTTGAGATAGTCATTTTTATCTTCCTCCATTGCTTCTATATCAACTCTGCAGTTAAAACTCAAATCATTCTGAACTAAGTCTTATTATACATTATAAGGTAGCAATCTGAATTTGTGTCTCTGTTTAATAACTTTGAATATTAGATGCATTTCTGGGTTGAAAATGGCATATATGCTTATCCTACAACAACCTCATTTTTTCCCAGCTCGTCAGGGCTGTTTGTGATGATGATAATCTTAGCTGAGAGGTGTTGCTGACACCATTATTTCTTGAAAGCGACTGAAAGACCCAGGATCTTTATGCTCAGAAAGCATCTCATTTTATCATCTCAGTTCTTTGATGTTGCCAAGAACCACTGAACTGTGAGAAGCTGAAAGGAAATCTATATTCCACAGAAAATATATTTTTTTGCTTAATAAAGAATGAACATAATATTGGGAGAGAACCTTCTGCTCACAGAACTAGACACACAGAGAGACCAATAGTGAGGAGCACCATAATGACTCTGTCAAGATATCACACCATGACCAAGACCTTTTATTGCATACCTTAGAAATAAAGGCTCCAAACATTTATTTTCCATTGAAAAAGAAACTGACTCTAGGGAGTTGGAGCAGGTTGCACAAGTTATCTGTGACGCTAACGCGGTTATAGCATTGCCTTCACAGGTCTCATGAATTGCTGCCAGATTTTAATTGGAACCTACACATGAAAAAGACTCTTTTGACTGTCTATAAATAATCATACCACAGCGGAAATGTAGCAGCTATAGAAATAGTTACAGCAAATAAGAATTTCCTTTGGAAAGCTGCAAAGTCTTTCTTCGTTCAGTCTTTTTCCTTCACCCTTTATCAACTCTATTAATACATAGCTCTGCTTACTTAGAATTATCTCCAAATTTAGGCTTGCAATATATTTGGGTTTAGGAGTTCCTGGATTAGAAGTACCTGGGTTCTTGACTATGGCATGAGAAGAATTCACAACCACATCTTTAGTAGAAGCCAAAGTCTATTTAGAGAGAATAAATAGACACTGAGGGAGGAGTCCCTGGGTGAGCTGAGTCCTTGGTAAGATCAGCTGCTAAGGAATTGGGGGGCTCTGGCCTTCAATGAGGAGTGAAAAATATTCACTCTGTCCCTTTCTGGGGTATACTGCACGAGGCTTCCAGGATGTTGGTTTATCTGTCTAGAGAGGAGTTTCTAAATCTCTCCCCTTCTTCTCTGCCCCTGAGGTGTAGTTTATCTGCCTCAGGGACAGATCATCAGGGAGAACTGTGGATCTGAGCTGTTAGAGCATCACAGCAGTTGGGGGTTTTTCAGGGTGTTGCCTGACCTGTTTAGAGAAATTGTCTTATTGTCCAGAAATTGGCCAATTTCAAAGAATTGTTCCCCTCTGGGTGCTTTTTGCTCTACTTGGTTTTTTTATAAGCTTGCCTGTCAGTGGGGTGGGGGCTGCCTTTCTCCCCTCTGGTTATTTCTTGGATCTCCCTGGGTTTTATCAACTCTGGTAAGTGTTTCCTGAGGTCCTGGATAGAGTTGGCCATTTAATTTTCCTTAGGTATTGCACTCCTTGTCTGAAATGTCAATATTAATTTACTCACTTCTGTTTTTCTTCAATACTGAGCCATGGTAGTATTTGTGCATTTTGAAAGTTCTAGTATTGAGTATTCAGTAATGTAGTGGTTTAAGTTCCTAAGTTCCATGGGACAGTTGAATTCTTGAATATACTACTCTTTAAACAGGCCTTCTTTATTTTCTTTTTTTTTTTTAATTTTCTTTTCTTTCTACCATAAATCATGTATCCCAGCAACAAAGGCTATGTATGATTGTTTAATTCTTTTGTCTACCTTTTTTTTCTTTACTGTAGTTATTTCATTTGTGTGACTGAAAATATCTTTTTTTTAATTTATTTATTTATTTATTTATTTTTTATTTTTTTATAATCAAATAGTTTATATATATATACATTTCATATCTTTGTAATACCGGGATTCACCCCCCCACCCTCCCTGACCATTCCCCATCTGTCC
>PVHY01007892.1:0-64744 GCA_004024945.1 Uropsilus gracilis | reverse complement strand
CTCCTCCTCTCTCGCTCCATGGTTCAGTCCCATTGGTTGTTTTCATTTTTTCTTATTTGTTTGTTTGTTTTTCCCTATATCCATCATATAAGTGAGACCATCCTGTACTTCTCTTTTTCTTTTTGACTTATTTCTGTTAATATGAGTCTTTCTAGTTCCATCCATGCTGTAGAGAAAAAGGAACTCTCTTACACTGTTGGTGGGAGTGCAAATTGGTCCAGCCACTATGGAAGACTGTGTGGAGGCCCTCAAACAATTGAAAGTGGACCTACCATTCGACCCAGCAATCCCACTACTAGGAATATACCCAGAGAACATGAAGACATTAATTCAAAAGGACACATGTATGCACATGTTCATTGCAGCCATGTTTACAGTTGCAAAGAATTGGAAACAAACCAAATGCTCCCAAACAGATGATTGGCAAAAAAAATGTGGTACATATACATGATGGAATACTACGCATCCATCAAGGAGGACAAACACATGTCATTTGCAGCAATGTGGTACTAAATCTTTAAAATCCTATTTTTAATGTACAGGACATCTGTATTTTATCATAAAATTTTCATCAAAAATGCTTGATTGGTATTTTGATTTCAAAAAATGTGCTATTGAAATAGTAGATTCATATACATATATATGTGTGTACAAATATACTTAAGATTGGTCAGTAACTATTATTTAAATTTAAGCTTTGTCAGTAAATTAAGATTTGACAATAACTATTTAAAGTTAAGCTACATAAAATTGGGAATAAATGCTTATTTTCTTGAACTAGCCACGCTTAAATGCTCAGTGGCCATTGTGCTGTATTATTAGGTAGCTGTGGCATCTCAGGCAGAATATCAGATATGTGGTTTGTATACCAATGTAGTACAGTAGGTCTTGGAATTTTCTTAATTTTTTTTTCAATTTTCTTAATAAAGTTGAAAGCAGCATCTTTACTTTAGGGTGAATTCATTCATCACACACACCAGGGAATAAAATCTACTCTATTGGAGGGATTAATGCAACCACAAAAGATTGTTAACTCAGGCCTACAGAGACAGATAAGGAAATGAGGTAATACGAGGCACTGCCTATCCATAGTTGTAGATTGGGAAGGATGAAGAGATTGGCAGAACTACAATAAACAGTAGGCAGGGAGCAGGAAGGACCTATCATAACTTTTTTTACTGTGCCCTTTCATATCCTGCCAAAGACTCCCACTGGTAAACTCTGAGAATCCAGAGAGCAGGCTCCCTGGATACTGCATTTATAGGAGTCAATATCAGGAGGCTAGATTAGCAAAGAACATAGAGCCTGAATTGCAGAGGTGGGGAAATGGACACCCTGACCTATTTTTTGAGAAGAGAAGAAAAACTATCTAGAAAAATAGGAGAGTAAATAAACATGGTAATGCAAATGAAAACTATATCAATATCTCAATATTTTTCCCTCCTTTTAAATATATAAAAATATACATGTATACATATATCAGTGTATAATGTGCTGACAAGTTGCAATTTGTACTTTAACATTTTTAAACACTAGAAATACATTAAATAAGGCAAAGTTCTTATTTTACCAGTGGGGTACAGGCTATAGACAATCAAACAAATAAAAGTTAACCTTAGCAAAGGATAAGTTCCTTTTTAACACTGTGAGTGTTTAGAATGGAACTGATGCTACTTTGGGGTTACACCAGGTGGTTCAGGAAGGGTTTCTTTTAGGAAGTTGTATTTGAACTTGTCACTGAGTGATAAGAAGGAAGCAACCATGTAATGATCTGTGGATGAGTATTCTTGACACATGGGCAAAGGCCCTGAAGCAGGAAAACATCCATGTCTTGCTGAGAAAAGAGTAAGAAGAGAGTGGCTGGTGGTCTTGAATTAGAAGCACCGAACCAGATGAGACTGGAGAGGTCAGAAGGCCTGTGTAGATATATATTTTTTTTCTCCCAAGTGACGCCTTAGAAGGTTTTATCAGAGAAGTAATATTATCTGTTAGACTTTTCAGAAAGATTACATTGGCAGCCATATGGAAGATGGAACAAAAGGACAAAATTGAATCAAAGAACCTGATAAGGAGGCTGTTGTCTATGAGGGGGGTTTGGTTGGAGTAAGAGCTGAGATACCAAGACACTTAACTGTGCAATTTATTTTTAAGTAGCACTGAGAGGGTTTTCTGGCTTTGTTTTCTGCTCTTCCCCACGCTTTTTCTTGAATCTCTTCCTCTCTTCCACAAACACTGAATAAATGCTGGTACTATATTTTTACGGTAAATTTCCTGACATTTAGAACAGCAAGGCAGTGATGAAAAGGGGGATAGAATTGAGTGTGAGTGCAAGAGCAAACATGTAAGTGAAGAAGTGTGTCAAATGTCAATTGTGCTATTATTTGTACACCATACATGCAAGAGTGATGAGTGATAATTCCACTGAGGCGAATGACCAAGGAGGAATCCAGAAAGTCTTCATAGGAAAGGTAATGCTTATACTGAATTTTGAAAGATGAGTAGGTGTTTGTTTGCTAGGCAAACAAAGATGGAAAGAGCACTCCTGGCAGAAGGAGCAGCGTGTGCAAAGATGAGGCTGTGGTGAAATATCCTGGCATTTTGAGGAACTGCAAGTCATGTAGTTTTGTATGGTTTGAGGTTGTGATGTGTGGGTGGATGAGTGGGTAGAAGAAGCTAGATGAGAAATGTAGCTGAAAAGGTAGATTGGGGTTTGGACACTGCATGTCTTGTTTCTTCTGATAAAGAATTTGGACTTTGTCTCTCAGACAAGTGAGAATCTTTAAAGGGTATATGAATAGGGAAGATTTGATTTTTTTCTAGAAATGGTATAAAGTTAGTGTATAGAGATTGTATTAGTAAGAGGGTAAGACAGAAGATATTAGGATACTTTTAAAAATTAATTATATGATTTGTTGACTTGTTTCAAAGACGTTCTTATTAAGTCAGTTAACAATATATCACAATAATTTATAAAAATTCAAACTTTCCCCTCTGTCACATGTTTACATAATGCCAATTAAAATCAAAGAAACCTATTTTTGTGTCCATGTGTAATATTATGGTCTGGAAAATGTGCAGTTACTTTGATATTTTTTATAGAACCTGTGAAGCTGCTTGATCCCATGTTGGGGCCTGCCAGTAGGCTGATCTCTAAGGCATTTTGACATTCTGTGGGCTTGTGACTTGAACCAACACATAGCCCTTTCCCCCTTTATTGGTGTTACTACTTCAGATAACATCTATGCTGATATTATCAGCTACGACCTAGGTAAGTTATTTCTCAGTGAATCAAGTTATAGCAAACAAACTCCACCAGAGACTGGCAGGATTGAGTGTGAGTCATATGAAACCACATAGAGGTAAGTGTATTGTTGAGGATGCCATCACTGAAAATAAGAAAGAACATTGACTCAAGGTCAGTGTGTCTTTGGGAAGGTCAGCAACATGTAATGTTATAGCAACAGTTCTCTCGCATCTGCATAGAATTTTCTACTTTACAAATTACCTTTATAAATACTCTGTAAACCCCATATGAAGCAAAGCATTCACAAAGTAGTCATTTTCTCTCATCGTTTGTGTTCTGGTGACTCCAGATTCTTTGTGTTGGTGAATGTCAAATGATAGGACAATAACAATTCAGGCAACAACTTGATCCTAAAACATAGCCAATGGTGAGCAATGAAATCACAATGTTTATTATTTTCATATGCTGGGAAAAGTAGTAAAGTGGAACACAGCTGAGCACCTGCTTTGCTCTTTGTTCCATTGGGACTATTTTCGTAAAGACAGGAGAAATGCTGATGGAATTCTGCTTGGCACAGTCCTAAACCACAAAGCACAGTATTAGATAACTCAGTAGCAACTGCAGCTAGAGAACTGACTAATGGATTTCAGGTTTGGATCAGCTCTATTGGTAGAAAGAAACCTTGATTCTAGAAGGTAGCTCTACCCCAGGCATCGCTGAGGCACTCACCAAGTCAGGTTCAATTTTACTTATCCACAAGTGGGAGGGACTAGTAGTTCAACATTATTATCTTCTGACTTTATCCTACATAAACATTCTAGCTTTTCTTTAAGATCCATAACAAATTCCTGCCCAAGGAGAAATAATTCCTTATTCTTCTTGAGAGGTACTCTCTAAATGTTAAACTGTACAAGTAGTGCCATATTTAAAAAAATAAAGTGACATACCGGCTCAGATGTCTTTCATTTTATGTTGATATCTTAAATGCTTAAATCTGAAGACACACTTGCCAATTTTTAATATGCAATTTTTCCCCTTTTCTTTCTGGTTCCATTTCGGTTTGGTTTCTTCTTTTAAAATATCCTATTTTTCCTAAGCACTGTTGCCAGACAGTTATCATATTCAGATGCTTTAGTGAAGATTTTTATTTCCATTTGCATTCTCTGGTCAATTTTGAGATGGGCGTCTGCTTTGCTGTGATTAGTATGGAAAGGAAGCAGCTGTGAGTAAGAAAGCACTGGCAAAGAAGATTTTTGCTTTTTATTTTTTTGCTGTTAGTAAAAATTATCTAAATAACAGGTGTCTATCATCATAAGTGTGAGAGTGTGCTATTTTTATCACTCAGAGGGCCAGATTCACCCTGTAGGTGCTCTTCTGAACTCAGAAGTCAGCTCTACTCAAAAAATCCCTGAGAGTGGATTTCACCTATATGATTCTGTTTTAACCTTCAATTACTTCCATATGTAAAACCTCCAATTCTTAAACATTTCCACCAAGCTTTGCCACAAATCTCATGAACATAAACATACCCTAAGCTTTGATATAATACAAAGCTTCCCTTCAAAATGGAAACAGACTATTGGCATTTAACACCTACAATTATATATGGCAGATGAGGTAATTTAAGTCCTTCTGAAAAACAAACTCTCTTCTCCCACCAGTCCTGAATATGCCTGGTGCTGGGTTGAAAGATTCATATTCCAAAGATACATCTGAATCATTTTTATGCTAGTGGCAACAAACCATTGGAGACATGCGAGATCTTAAAACCTTTCTTATTAATTATTTTAATATAAAGTGACTAATTATGTGGAATGGCAATCTGAGCTCATGAATGCACAAAAAGGCACTGAACTGTGCCCCCATGCATGATTCTGCTCCGCACACTCAGAGTTCAGATGGCATAGCAAATTACTCTCCTTCCAATCATTTAGGTCATCAGAACCCACTTGCTGTGAGTACATAGCCTTTTAATTTAGCAGTGCAGCTTCTCTACCTAAAACAGCATGAGTCAAGCAAAGTATGACTATAAGAAAAACACAACGTGCTGATTGCTATAGTCCCTCAGTGAGTTTTGCTGAGCCATGATGTAAAAGAGGAAAGGATCATGACTCCTCAGTACCACCGGGCAAATACAGAGATAGATTTCAAAAGTCATAAACTGATGACTCTCAGTTTATTGGAGATAGACTAGATAGAAGTATATTTTATAATCTATGGTAGCTAATTCCAGGATAAATCATGGTTTTCATTTAGATTTTAAATTTCTTGCTGTCAGTAGACATTTTCTCCTCTCTGTAGATAGGTGCCTTTTATCTGAGTCATGCTGTGCTCATGATAGCCATTTAATAAATGTTTTATTGAACTTAAATATTATCTTTAAAAATTAGTACTCTAATTAATTATATATAATTCATTTTTCACAGTTACTGAGAACAGGGACCACACTTTTGTATTATCTCTTTCTTATCAAAATGCTATGAACATAGTCGACTCCTAAGCTATTTTTATTTTAAAAATTTGGTATTAAAATCAAGGAGATTTTTATTTATAATAGGATTAATTTAACAGGTGACTATAATATACTTAACCCCCCACTTTTTTCTCAAATATGTAACTTCTGGTTTGGAATTTAAAATTACACGGGATTTTAATTTACCTCTCCCCCACCAAATACAAAATGAGTTCTGTTTGCTCTACCACCAAAATGGTGTCAGAAGTTGCCTTTTGCTCTCCAACCATTCATTACCCAAATCTAAGCAATCTCACAATCTCCCTGAGAACTGCAACAGCCTTTCTGACCTGACCCTTGTTTCTATATTCCTGTTCTTCTGTAATCTATTTCTCATATAGCAATCAGACTCCCCCTGTGTTTTTAAGAAAAAAGGGAGATCTACTCTATCAGCATAGCACTCTACAATAGTTTGTGCTTTTACTCTGAATCTGAGTTTATTATTATGCACTAAAATTTATTTATTTATTTCAAGGTTGAGGAGCTGTTTTTGTCTCAGTCACTAATGAAATGATTTAACCCATTTCACATTGTATACAGACCACACTGACACTGTTTTCTGTCACTCCTATTGTGTGTTCACACTGCATTGCTTTTCCAAGAAACTCAAAGGGCATGTGATGGTACTAAACTTTTACATTACTCTAAACTTCATACATTTTATGTTAAATATGAAAGTAAACACTGTTAGCCTCATTGCAACATGGAGAAGCAGAAATGTGATGTAGTACAACCTTTTGCCTGGAACATCTTGGCATCATGGTTTATGCGATATGCTTTATGTGTTTTAAAAGAAAACATATTAAAGACCTTTGCAAAAACATATAAGAAACAAAGTTGTTTGTTACTCTTGTAAGCCCTAGTTGATATTGGGGCTTGGGGGATGTTTTTGTGTTTTATATCATACAGAAAATCTTAGGGCCATTAATTTCTATATCATCTTGACAGAGAAAAGGAGAAACACTGCACTGTGATAGAAAGTGTGAGCTTGGAAGTCAGGCCATCCTGAATCTAAGGTCTAGTATACGCACTAAAATGTAACCTGTGCCTGTTTGCCTTTCTTTTTACCTCCTCAGTTGATGTACTATGGCCACAATGATCTTTGTTTCAGTCTTTAAGTTTGTTCCTACTTTAAAGCCTTGAAATTTGCTTTCTTTGGCGTGGAATGCTTCTCTTTTATAGCTTCACATGGCTAGACACTTAGCAAAATTTAAGTCTTGGTGAAAAGTACCCTCTTCAAAGTGACTTTTGCTGTCTTCTTAGTGGAAATGCCATTTCACCATCAACTCATTGTGCGGTCCATGTGTTTTATTTCCTTCATGTCATCATCTTCTCAGAGAAACAGTAGGAGCTATCTCTGAGCCCATGAATGACATCCTGACGGAATTCTACCCCTGACATTTTTACAGACTCCACCTCCATCTCCATGCTGAAGAGATCTCAGGTGCTGAGGACTACAAATACCACATGCTTTGAATCTGACTTAGTGAATGGGAAGAATAGCTGAGAACTAGGGAATTCACGGCAGTGTTAAGCAGACATGCTTGGCTTAGAACTGAGCAGATGAGTCCTCTTACTCTCCTTCTTTTGCAGCCCCAACCTGCATCTTGATACTATTGGAAGACGGCTTGGAGGAGACACATGTAAAGACACTTTGAAGAGATATTTGGAAGAGATATGAGTGAGGGACATGTGGGAAGATTGCTCTGGTTGCTGATGGAGATAGTAATAGCTGTTCTGTTGATAAGGCTTATTTTGAATTTTGAGTCTCTTCTTCTCTCCCAACTTTCTGGGACCTGCCCTATCTGTCCCTTGTGGTTCCTTGCTAGAAGGTACCTTAGGCTTATGTCAAACTTTTAAACCTAGTGACCCTACTTTGGGCCAAACCTATATAAGCATTTTCCCACAAGGAAATGGATAATTTGGGGAATTTTATTAAGATTATTCTTTCTTCTCTTCTTCTGGGCACACTAATTCTATTAATAATTTACCACAATACTGGTCTGATTTTTCCTTTGTCCTTTTGAAATGTACTACCTCCAAAAGTTTGGAGTCTTAGGACACCTCTTGATTGTGTGCTAACAATCTGAAACATTATTTTTTGTTTGTTTGTTGTCTATTCGCCTCAACTAGAATTTAATGTCCATGAAAACAAAATTTTTTCAGCTTTAATATATTTATTAATTTATTTCATTTATATATATATATATTTCACATCATTGTAATCCCCGGGGTTCAAACCCCTCCTCCCCTCCCTGATCTCTCTACCTGGTACACCCTCCCCATTGTGTACTTTCATTTGGTTGTTCTTATATTAGTGAAACCATTTGTTTTTTGGTTTTTTTCTTTCTGACTTGTTTCTGCTAATATAATTTCTTCTAGGTACATCCATGTCACCATAAAATCATCAAATTTATCATTTTTAATTGATGAGTAATATTCTATTGTGTATATACACCACATCTTTTTCATCCATTTGTCTGTTTTGGGACACTTGGGTTGTTTCCATGTCCTTGTAATTTAAATAGTGCTGTAATAAATAAACATCCAAGCACAGGTATCCTTTTGTACCCACACTGAGGTCTCCTTTGGGTAGATCCTCAAAATAGCTATTGCTGGGTCGAATGGCAGTTCCATTTTCATTAGTCTGAGTGTCCTCCACAGAACCTTCCAGAGTGGCTGGACCAGTTTGCATTCCCACCAGCAGTGTAGAAGTGTTCCTTTCTCTCCACATCCCTGCCAGCACTTGTTGCTGTCTGTTTTTTTGAAATGGGTCGTTCTTGCTAGCGTGAGGTAGTATCTCGTGGTTTTGATTTGCAGTTCTCTGATTGCTAGTGAAGTTGAACAGTTTCTCATATGCCTGTTGGCCATTTGTATTTCCTCTTTGGAGAAGCAACTTTTTAATTCCTCACCCCATTTTTGACTGGGTTTCTTGTTTTATCTTTGCTAAGTTGTGTGAGTTCCTTATGGATATTTGTTATCAATCCCTTATCGCTTTTGTGGAGGGCAAAAATTTCCACCCATCCAGTTGGGTTTCTTTTGTTTTTTCCTGTTGTCTCTTTTGCTGTATAGAAGCTTTTTGTTTGATGTAATCCCAGCTGTTTATGTTTTTCTTCTTTTTTTTTTCTGGTTATAGATGTATCAAGGAATGGATTTCTGAATTGTAGCTCATGGGCAAACAAAAATGTTTGCCAGTTTTCCTCTATGTATTTTATGGTTTCAGGTCCATCAACTTGAAAAATTAGAGTAGGAGCAAAAAAAAAAAAATCCAAAAAACAGCAGAAAACAAGAAATAATAAAAAATAATATAGAAACCAAAAAGACAATTCAGAAGATCAACAAAACCAAAAGTTGTTTTTTTGAAAAAATAAACAAAACTGATAAACCACTTGTTAAGCTCACAAGGAAAAGAAGAGAGAGCACTTAAATAAACAGGATCAAAAGTGAAAGAGGAAAAATTACAACAGACGTAGCAGACATCCAAAGGCTAATCAGGGACGGCTATAAACAACTCTATGCAAAAAAATACAACAACCTGGATGAGATGGACAGATTCTTAGAAAGATATAGCCATCCAAAACTGAACAAAGAAGAAATAGAGAACTTAAATAAACCAATGACAAGCAGTAAAATTGAAGCAGTCATCAAAACTCTCCCGAAAAACAAAAGCCCAGGACTGGGCAGTTTCACAAATGAATTCTACCAGACATTCAAAGAAGAAATAACTCTTGTGTTACTAAAACTTTTCAAAAAAACTGAGAAAGAAGGAAAACTGTCAAAAACATTCTACGAAGCAAACATCATACTTATACCAAAACCAAGTAAAGACAGCACCAAGAAAAAAGACAATAGACCAATTCCCTACTGAACAAGGATACAAAAACCTTAAATAAAATCCTGGCAAGTCAAATCCAATGATGCATAAAAGACATTATTCATCATGACCAAGTGGGATTTATTCCAGGGGCACAAGGATGGTTCAATATTCAGAAATCAATTAACATAATACACCACATCAACAAGGATAAAACCAAAGACCACATGATCATTTCAAAAGACACAGAGAAAGCATTCAGTAAAGTCCAACACCCATTCATGATAAAAACTCTTGAAAAAATGGGGATAAAAGGACCATACCTCAACATAATGAAAACAAAAATTTATAACTTTATTTATGTTGACTTATAGCAACACTAAAACATGGTGTTAAATGAATAGATATTTAGAGATTTTACTCTTATTTTGTAAGAACATGGAATTATTATTTGTAATTATTTGTCTTAGACAAAACCCCTTGTGATCATGAATTTGGTGGAGATAACATGGCGTATATGTATATTGAACCCTATAATGTGATACATCAATGTCAAAAAAATTGAAAAAGGATTTACTCCTCAGTTGTTTCCTTTTCATGTGCTGGAAATCATATTGATTAAATTTTCTGTAATATAGTTCTGAAGATGTTTATGTTTCTGATATAGATGGAAAATTTTGAGAAATTTATTTTTGAATTTCCATATATATGGAAATTCAAAAAATTATATAATATATTATATATTATATATAAATTATATAATATATATTATAATTATATTATATATACATAATATATATAATATATAATATATATAGTCCTGTTTTGCAAATTAGACAATGATTAGTCCCAATTTAGAATATTTTCATGTATGATCTGAACTTCAAACTAGAGATTTATATATGTATTGTATAGTTTGCTCATCACACTTACTATAGGATTATTGGATAGTTGATAAAAAGTACAACCTGAATTTAAATTATCTTATTAACTTGAAAATTGGACAGAAATAAATAGAGGTTGTTCAGCAAGAAAATGTATAGATTAATATGTTTAGGATTAAGGGAATTGTGCTTTTTTAAAAATCTGTTTAATTATCTAAAGTGATTCTAAAACAATTTATGCCTGACTTTTGTATTATTGTACATAATGCATGCATAATGTGGTTTGGGTTTCAATATTTTTTATAAAACAAGAAAATATGATTCCTTGCTTACTGCATTTTCTTACCCCAATATGTCTCTATATTATAGGCCATCATGTAGTCTGAAAGTGCAACATTGAAGAATCATTACATTGGATTTAAGCCTGACTATTCCAAGTTCTCTTTTAAAAACACAGTGCTTTTTTCCAAAGCACTTTGTTGAAGTTTAGGGATTAAGTCTTGTCCTCAAATTTTGAAGGTGTAGAAAAAGATTCAGACTACAAGATGGTGGGAAAATGGAATAGTTCCGCATGCTAAATGCATAAAAGGATGGGCGTCAGTGGGTATAAGCAGGGTGTGGAAAAGATTGTTCTGCAGCTGCTGAATCCAAACTCACTTTCCTTGCAATAGTGCCTGACGCAAGCCTGTCATCACACTCCTTTTGGGGCTGAGCCTAGATCTGTAGTGACTGATTAATGCTGGGTACCTTATGGTTCTTACGTTTTATGATCCTACTCATGTATCCTACTATCGTGTTCCCTTTCTTTATTATAGTCCCACACTGGTGAACCATTGTTATCTTATCAGCTATGATTCCTGATCCCTTTCCTCCACACTCATACATCTGGTCCTTTCCCACCTTGTAATTGGGCAGCTCTTTTATCTTGGGCCCCAGACACTCTTTTCTTCTATATATATTTTAAATGAAAAGACCTGAATATATGATTCTGTCAGTATAAGCTCTGCTTTTAATAAATTGAACTGCCAACCTGAATGAAGTGTACATCCATTTAACAACTGTAAGAGGTGGGTTTGAAAATTGGAAGTAATATATTCAACCAGATTTTGAGTATTTGGGATTGGCATCAGGGACAAAGGAGATTGCAGAAAAGGAAAACAATGGATGTAGGAATAAACAGTGAGCAGTAGCAGACAGAGCATGTAAGGTATATGGTAAGAAAAACCCAAGCAGGTGGCAAATGAAGAAAGGACATAAGAACTGCCCACATTCATTTACCCCTCATTGAAAAACAGAACAAAACAAGACAAAAAGAAGAAGGTTGAAGGGGAGAGAGATAAAATGTAAAACTTTCCTTAAAAAGAAGAGCTGGGACTTGATAAGCAACTGTGGACTCCTCCCTGAACTCTTTCTTTTCCTCCTACTTGCTGTACATTATTTATTTCTCCAAATTAATTCTCCTAAATCATAGGGACATACACACACACAAGCGCACACACACAAACACATATCGAAAAAACATAACTGCCTTTGTCTGGCTTTCAATATTTTTTACTTTGCTATCTATTGGGTAGGATTCATATAACATATCTTCTCTACTTTTTCTTCCCAGATCACTGCCAAGCTGTGAACTCCATAATGTAAAAACTCCATAGTGTTCATCATGAAATTAACAGTCCTAAACCCAATACCTGGCCCACATTAAAGTAAGAGTGCTCAACACTTTGCTACTCCAAGATTCTAATGATTGAATTCTTTGTAATGTTTTCTCCCACTTACTTATCTAGGGGGCTATAATTATATCAACATTTCCAGTCCTATTTCTGTTAATTTTTCTAATTCTACTCAAGTTATATACCTGTTTCCATTAATCATTTTTATATCACTTGAAAAATATTTTTAGTTTCTACTTTCATATTGTAACTTATATTGTAGTTATTTCTGTTGCTATCTTTTAACCTAAAATACTGCATTCTTTTGGAAGCTAGTCTGTATTTTACTTTTGGCATTTAATACAGGTTTTGTATAGACAAATGTGCTCACTATTTCTATAATGAGCAAACTAATTGACCAATAAAGAAACAAGGACAAGAGGAAGTCAATTTAGACAAATTATTATTCTCTGGATTTACTCTGAGTTAAGAAAATGTATTTACTTATCACCCAGTAATTCATGCTTCAGAAGAGATAAACATGCTTCTGAGAACTCCTCGATTTATTGTACAGAATTTAGGATGATTGTCATATCTTCAGAATTACAAGACAGTGTGATTCATTTCTCAGTTGTTTTCCATGGACAAAATACCTATCCTATTAAAGATAAAAGCAATGTAAAACTATCATTCTTGAGCTAAGACAAAAAGTTAACTAAAACAAGACCTTGGAGAGATGCGGCTCAGCTTAATTCATATGAAAAATACATCTCACTGCTTTATAAATTTGTGGGATACTGTGTAATTTGGAAAAAAATGTTTTAGAACTTCTAACAATTATAGCACAGGGACATCATCAGTGCTATTGTAACAAAATAAAACACTAATATGATGTAGAGATAGAGCATGACTCTGGAACACTGATATAATTGTTCTTTTAAGATATACAGAACCAATTGGTGCTGTCACCATCCTGTCAAGACAAGACAGTAGTCCTCTTTGGGGTGTGTTTTTGTTTTCCTTTACATTACTGTTTCCATATACCACTGTTTCCCAATGTTTCTTAGTCTGTGAAACATCTGTGACCTTGCCAGGACTGGTAGAGTGATGGGACTTGGATAAAGGGAGACAAAGAAAGAAAGAAGTTGACAACTAACAGCTGCAAAGGTTGCAAGAACACATGTATATTCACATATAGTGGGCTTCTCCCTCTGACTTCATGTTGGTTATCAACACTTCCATTTTCTGCATTGCACCCTCTTGGTTAAAAGAAGAGAAAGAGATAAAAAAAAGACAGAAAAGGAGGAAGAAACAGAGAGAGAGGGAGTGAAAGCAAGAGAAGAGGGAAGGAAGAGGAGAAGAGAGGGAGAGAGAGAGAAAAAGGGAGTAAAGAAAGAAGGATAGTGAAAATGCAGGTAAATAAAATTAGATGCCCAAATACACTTGGGAGACAGTACTCTGTGACAATATAATCATATAAAGAATAAAAATGAATAAGCATAACTTAAGCCATAAAACTTCCAACTAGGCATTTGCTATTTTTAATAATGAAAATTAAATATATATATAATAAATCTAATTAATGGATTTGGTCATTAAATGAGATAAAAAATACCTAAAAAGAAAAAAAAAAAACAGTATAAAACACAGAGGTAGAAAACAAAACAATACAAAAAAATTCTGAAGTAAAGATTAGTATTTTGGGGAGTTTTCATCTTTAAAACTTGGCTTTGGGCAGTGCTTTTTAGTATCTTTCATGAACATACCTATTTTATATCTGGACATCTTTAATTAAAAACTAAAACATTTCAAGGCATGAATAAAATCTTACAAAACACTTAAGTTTTTTAGAAAAACAAAATGGCATGTCTGAGTGAGCACATTTTAGTTCTTTGCATCTAGAAGCTCTTTGCAATGTCTATTTGTTGTCTTTATGCTCTTCAAAATATTTATCCACAAGTAATTTTGTGTTTGAAGTTGATGGATATATTTTATATGTCAGGGGAAAGTAATGATAGAGTCTCCATCCACTGCCTCATACAAAATTAGCTATGCAAACATTAAGCTGCTAGTAGTAATGTAAACACTTTCATTATATTTTTAAATTGGTGATGTTTTCACAATGCAAATATTTGAGTGTCCCTTTTTAAATATATAGAACTGTTTATGTTCTCTACTGGCTCACAGTTTCAATCCACAGAATACATGTGACTTGGATACTCCTCATTTGCCATATCAATTCTTGTTATTTTTCATATCGAGTCTCTTTTCAACTGTTTCAGAAAGATTAAGTGACTTGCTCCATGTTACACAGTTGATTTACTTTCAGAGTCATGTCTGCAATCTATGTCTGTTGACTTGTAATCCAGAACTCTTTTGACTACATCATTTTGCCTCCTAGTTTGTAAAAGTGGTCTCTAGTGAAAGACCTTAAATATTAAAACATTTCTCCAGAGAAATTGCAGCATTCTTAAAATTAAACTCTGATAGTAAATTCTGAAGTTCTTTCTCCTGTCAACATTTCTTATATTGAAAAAGCTGTATTTTTTATCAAGAAATTATAGAAAGTTTGTCCTATCTGAGCTATGTAAAATAATTCCTGAGTGCGTACCTCAGCTTGCCAAGGAACAGAGACTTGTGGTTCTTCAGATACCGGGCAAGTCAGACAAACAAGGTGAATGTGTGAGACAGCACACACACACAGCAAGCCTTTTGCAAACAATTTGTTTGGAAGTAAATTAGAGATCAGAACCATACTGTTCTACTATTGACCATCACTTTCAAGATCAGCAAATTGGCTTTATTAATGCCTGAAGTGTGAGGTGAGGCCTGGGGTATGTTCCTAGTTCCATTCCATCATGACTAGGAAATCACCAGATCCTAACCATCTGATACCTTTGGGAGTTGGACTGCAACAGCAACATTGACAAATGCCAAATACCTTATTCGCTCCTCAGCAAAGGGAGCACCGGACTGTCCTTTGAGTCCACAGTTGCCATGGTAGCATTTCCAGATTAGTGCATAGACCAAGTGTCTGGTGGACTCCATATTCTGCCAAGATTGATTGGCTTACAGGTAACACAAGCTGTAGCTCATTGACAAGGTCTTTGGGAGTCCTACCTGGATGAAGGTGAGTAGACTTATCCAGTGTAAATGAAGGAGACAGAAATAGTATCTGAGGTTCGTCAGGCAGGTTCAATTGAAGTGTAGCCTCCTGAAGAGAGAACAGACAGAAAGTCTAGAGATACCCTCATTATCATCCTCAATGTTAGTGTTCAAACATGTAACTCAGTTTACTGGTATGTTTCAAATATAAACTTTTCATGGGAAGACTCATCCTTTTAAAAAGGTCATTGTTATGACCTTTCCATCTTCGAGTCATCTTTATAGTTTATTCTAAAATATAAGAAGTAAAGCAGATTGTTATACTAATAAAGGTCTTATTTGTATAAAGGATTGTTTCCATGTGAATTCATCTTAATTTCTCAAAGAACATATTTTCAGGTATTTAAAATAACTTTTCCTTTAAGATTATTCAAATCTGTGTCTAACCACAATTTAATTAATTTTAGCTTATAAATGCTTGGAGGCATAAGTACTTAGATCACTTAAATCTCCATAGTCAGTCAAGTCTCTCAGTAGCTATTGCTATTGACACAAGTCCTGGTGAGACCATTCATTTTAGCCATTTTCAAGATTGATGGAGGTTACATCAGTCTAGTCATAGTTGAAATATTCTATTATGCTGTCTGAAATAATGAATTTATTGACCCACAATTTATGTATTACATATGAAGAGACAAGGCTTTAAAAAATGTGATCAGAAAAGAGATTAATATTCCAGGCTAATAAACTTGAAGTAATGATAATCAAAACCTTCAACATACAAATCAAAGTTTTTTGATTTGAAGTTGTGATTTTGGTATGACTTAATGCTATTATTGTAGAACTAAAATGCTGGAATATGAGCTATTGGGAAAAATGACTATAATGACAATAAAATATTTTCATTTAAACACTTCATAGAACATTTTCACTAAACTTGTTAAAAGGAACTACTGAGTTCTGGAACAATGAAAGTCTTTTGTATTGTAATCTAGAATTATAAAATTAATTCCAGTTAATCTAATGTGAGAAAGTAGTTATAACTAGAAGTTTTTTCTTCCTGGTCTATTAATATGTCTTAGAAAAAGTCAAGACTGATGTAAAGAAATACATCATAAAATAGACTAAGTTTTATGACTTCCAGTTGGACTTTAGGCATCAAATTGCTTAAGAAATAAAAGTAATATTTTAAAATAGACTAAATAAATTCATTGTTTTATTTAATTTCCATCCCACTAGTTGAACAAATATTTGAATAAAATTATCTAAAACTTTGATAGTTAAGAATAGTATAAACATTTGGGTCATAGTATCAGTAACTTCTCGTTCATAATAGAAATCTTCAGGCATTTTGGAAAAGATGCAAATAAGACACATAAAAATATTTTTCTGATGCTTTTGTTTAAGTATTATCACCCTTTGAGATGTTAAAGAATCTCAACGCCTTAAAGTTAGATAATTAACAAAATGTTATCAAGTGATCAAGATCAAAGGTATGTATTTTAAAAAGCACTTTATTTCTATTAAAACAATACTTTTACATATCAATATACCAGAAAATTGTCACTGGGAAAAATTAAAGATTGATGATTTTGTGGCTTGATGTTCTTAATAAAAAAACTAATGGACCCACCATTTTAGATAGTCTGTGCTTTTGGAACATTATCCTTTTAGTATTATTAGTAATCATATGACTTCTATGACTGCTAGCTATGTTGATCATTTTATTTATTATTTTTTCTACTTAGTTTTATAAATACTCCTATAGTGTAATGTAAAGATAGCCAGGCATATTTAACATTTTGCATAAGTTGATGGTTCTTTATTTTAATCCAGAAGATAATTAAAAAAAAAAAACCTTTCATAAAGAACTTCTGAAGTTAACATGAATTAGAGTAAAACAAAATTGAAAAAAAATCATAAAGTTTACTTTTGATTAATTCTTTGAATCTTTCTGTTAGTATTAACTGACTTCTTGTTCTGCAGCTATCCCACTTGGGGTAAGTTCATCATCAGTTCTACCAGCTAAAGAAGAATGTCAGAGTCCTTTGTTTTATTTTCACAGAACATTTATTTTATTTATTTATTTATTTATTTATTTGTTTGTTTGTTTGTTTGTTTATTGAGACTAGGTCTAGCTATGTTGCCCGGGGTAGTTCCCCTCCTGCGGACTCAAGCGATCCCCAGCCTTAGCCTCCCAGATAGCTGGAATTACAGGTGTCCACCGCCATGCCTAGCTACATTTTCGAGACCAGGTCTCGCTATGTTGTCTGGGGTAGTCTCCATCCCACGAACTAAAGTGATCCCTGGCCTCTTGCCTCCCAGCACTTGAATTATAGGCGTGTGCCACCATGCCTGGCTTCACAGTATTTTTAATATGAACAGGGCAGGGGAAGGGGAATCTAGCTGGCAAGGAAATAGTCACTTGAGTCTCTTCCCTCACCCTAGCATGATACCAACCACTTTAGTCTGATTCCTCCCAAGTGTGCCAACTTACATATACACATGCTCACTGGATCCAGGTATGTACAGTCATTGGGAGGGCACAATACTACAGGTGCCATAGAGGATAATGGAGGAAGAGTGTGAAAAACCCTGATAATTCATTGACCCAACACTCATCAAATGAACATTTTTTTCTCTCAAAGTGAAAATTTCACTGCAAATTATATCTTGGGTCTGGAGCACTGAAAAACACACTTTAGTAAATTTTGATAAGTTTAAGAAGTAAAGACAACTGAGTGCCTTTTCTTATTTTCTAGTGAGAATGATTCATTTTTAACTAAAGTTTATATTATATGCTTTTACAGGATATTAAATTATAATGTTTTCTTTCTATTACAACAAACGTAGAGGTTAAAAGCAACACAAATTAATTTTCATTCAGTTCTGTAGTCTAAAAAGAAACCTGATACGGATCACCTTGACAAGATTGAGCTTTTGATAGGGAAGTAATATTTACTTTGGGGAAAATGTCCCCTTCCTCTTTTTGGTGACTGGCAGAACTCAGTTCCATGCAATTTTAAGACAGAGAGTCCTGATTTCTTGATTATTATCAAGCAACAGATGAGAACTGTTGTCAGCTTCTAGTCCTCCCATACTTGGTTCTTTCTCTTTCGCTTATCTTTGCTGTGGCCTATTAGGTCTCTCTTTAAATATCTCAGTCTTCTCTTCCTAAGCTAGGAAAGGTACTTTGTGCTTACGGAATCAAATATTCAGATTGGGCTCGCCTGTTTAATTGAGATTATTCACATCAGTGAAGTCTCCCCTTTGCAATGTAAAGTGACATATTCACAGGTTCCCAACATCCATTATTCTGCTTGCCATACTTGGCAACAGAAGACTGAATGAGACACAAGTTCTGCCCTCTGTGACTCCCAGATAGTGCAGGTTCCTTGCTACCTAAATGTATAAGTAAACATTAATCAATTAGTATATTTATGAAATTTATAATGAGATCAAATTATCACCATATTCCTTTTTATCAGTATACTTGAGACGCTGCCACATCATTGATAAATTTTCATAAGAGGCATGAAAGGATATTCTCAAGGGAAATTCCATCCTGGACATGGTGTGATCTGTATCCTCTTTTGTTTTCCAGTGCTTATTTGGAAATGAGTATGTGTGGACAGATGTGCTCAGACTCTCAATTTGATTTTAATAGTCTAAAGCATGAGTTTGTACAGAATATATTTGAGAATGAGAAGATATTCTCCTACTATGTACAGGACACTTTATTTCTACTTCTTTGGATTATATCACTTTCCTTCATCCAGAACAGATATTGAAATGGTGATTTGGTAAAGACTGATGCTTAAAAACTTGTATTAAAAGTACATGATGGTTTTCCCTCATCTACTGCTTTATTTTGTGTTTAGACATAACTTCTTAATCTTCTCATGTTAAGTATCTTTTTAGATTTCTAGTCATTATTTTGCTATTAGTTTCTTTTACTGTAGATAACTCTTTTGGCCATGGTGCTTTAAATTAGTGGATAAAATTAAATTAAAAGCTGAATTTTCATATCTACCTCTTTTGTAACAAGTAATATTAGCTTACTAGTTCTTTGGATACTAAGGTTTAAACATAACAGGATGAAACTTCTTTCATTTTTCATCATGGACTTTATTGACTAGAATGAATTTTCTTTCTCTAGTCTGATCTAGTTTCCACTTTGCCTGGAAACACTGCATAAATATGCCAACTGTCCATTTTTTTAGTTGTTTTTCTAAACTTTCTAAACTTTATTCAGACATACCTCCAGGGTTAACACATTTTGCCCTCAACTTTAGACATAGAAATGAGCTAACTTATCCTCCCTTGCAACTATCTCTAGGTCACTTGTTTTAAATTTTGAGTTTTTCTCAACATGTGTTCCATAGTATACAGATTATTTCTCAGCCTGGGTTGCATCTACTATTAAGGCTAACACATACTTACAAAGCTAACTGTATTAAGAACACAGAGTGATTAATTCAGTCATATCCTATGATGAACAAGGTAGTCTCTTTTAGACATAAACTTTTTTATATCTTTGGGATAACATATCTTCAGCTTTACCACCTCTTTTCTATGAAAAACACAAAAAAGAATAAAACAGCTTTTCATGTGACAGAAGATCCATATATTGATGGATTTTCTGGATCTCATATGGTTAGTTATTTCTAAATAAAATTATAAGAGATATTGTTTCTGGTAAAGAATTGACCAACTATACGGTAAATGCATGTTAAATTTTTGGCAATGTTTAAAATTAATGTTTTTTAGAGACCAGATATTCTCACCTAGAACCATTATTCATTTTATTTAGATCTTTAATTCTCATAAAAGTTTTGAAAACTATTCATCTGGATCATATATTTAAGGGAAATCCTGTTCAGGGACAAAAAATCAGCAAAGTTCTGGTGAATAAACAACTACTGACTTTTTGAGATCATCTGCTATTAGTATATGAGATGGAAAATAATTATGAATCACATAAAGAGAAAAGACAATTAGATAAATTGTAGCACAGTGGTGTCAGGGTAAGAGGAGGTTCCTGGGTCTGTGTCCTACTAAGGAAGGATGGAGCTGAACAAATCAAAAGAAGGAAAGAAGAAGGAAGTTGAACAAGTAGAAGACTTGCAGGAGGCAAATGGGGCAGAGAGACAGGTGAAGAAGCTGTGCTTGCTTCTTGGCCATGGACTGGTACCAGGGACAGGGGGCATTGAAGTAGACATTTGAAACAGATGTGGGCGAGGGATCCATGGGAGAGATCCTTGGGAAGGTTAACAATGGCAGCCTTTATCTTGATTTTGTCCCTTCATCTCAGAAAAGATGAGCCCATGGGTCTCTAAGGGTTGTGGCAAGATTTAGTGCCTCAGCTACCCTGCTTTGAGACAATCCTATTTTGCTTGATTTGAAAATTATGTTCTATGTCTTTCCTTTCTCTTTATTTCAGACTAATTGTATTAAAGTCCTTTTCTATTAAAGGTCTTTTGCACTAGAATATGTTTTGTCCTGATGTGATAGATGGCAGAACTTGCTTAGAGTGGATAGATTTATGGGTTCTGGGGATGCCCCTCACCTGGCCCTGTCTGAAATGACCACAATTTTCTTGTTCAATTCTGAATGATTTAAAGTTTTAATGATATAGTTAAAAAACAACTTCTTTGATAACAGATCTGCATCTGAAAGGAATATTTTTAACTGATTTCATGACTACAGAGGTTGTTTATCTTTAGTCATAGACAATCCCTGCTTATTAGATGCTAGAACTCTTATCAGCTTCAGACGCGCCCTGGTGGAACACTAGGGCAAAGGACAGCATAGAGGTATCTGGGATGTAAATGACGAAGAACAAGGAGCCCAGATATATCCAACACTGCTGTACATCCTAAAAGAAAGGAAATAAACCAAAATTGTCTAATTTGGAATTTACCATAAATGTTAATGGATAGAATTTGGTAACTTGAACAGTATCACTAGACTATTTCATTTTACGCAAAGGTACTTTTTTTTTGTTTGTTTTGTTTTTTTAGACCAAAGTAAAGGGATGAAATAGAGCCAGAATTAACTACTTTGCTTTATATCCCCTCTTTCCATCTTCTCCATATAATATAGATCTCAGATTTCTAGATTTCACTGACTAGAGGAAAGAAACAAATCAACTCATGTTCTATCTGAAAGACTAGATTTCATTTAAGATCAAATCTGGATGCATATAAATGTATAAAAATACCTCATAGTGTTACTTATATTTGGAATATAGAGAAAAAAATAAAGGGTTAGATAAAGACAAACAGGCAAGCAAACAAACAAAACTCTTGAAAATTGACTGTGTAATGGGGGAACAACTAGAAGGGGAAGCGCAGGAAGGGGTTGGGTGAGGACAAAGAATGGAGGGAGTTGAAAGGTCTATGGTGATGGACTATGAGTTCTTTGGTTCTGGGTCCACTATACAAACAATTTCTAGGGGGTGAATCCTATACTTATGTAAGGCTAACAAGAAAATAAATCAATATAATTCAATATTTTCTTTTTTTTGTCATTTAGATTTTTAAAATGCATATTATCTCTTGGGCAATATAAATGGTACATTAGCTTGTATATAGTCACATTATTCAATTATGAAAGAAGATATAGACACATTTTATAAGTTGGTCATTTAACACAGTGAAACTGTAGGCCCAACTTTCTGAGACATTCACATAGAGATATTCTTTAGCTACTGAGAAAGGGTTATTTATTGAAGACAGGGAGAATTAACAATATAATCCACTAATGACATTTTACCTGCAACAACTCTCAATTAATTACATCAAAAATTAACTCACCAGTCATATGATAACCCCAAATAAAAATATGCTTGCTGCAGGGGTGTATATGTGTGCATTTTTTTCAGATCATATTTAATCCACATTGACTTTGAAAGGGAATAAATTTGAAAAGGAGTAAATATGAAATGCTTTTATCAAAGCCTAGAGTTCTAGAAATTCAAGTGGGCAGAGTTTTTGAATCTATTTAGTCAAGGATAATGGGTTACTTTTGAAAAACTAGATTATTCTTTCTGTACAGTGAGCACAGGAGCAAAGTGTATCTATATCTGTTTATTTCCAGTAACTTAGGTCTGTGTTTATAAACTGAATTCAGGACGGTTTCCAAACATCACAAGGAGGAAAAACTCCAGGCAATGGAAACGTCTTTCTGTTCTCTCTTGTGTCCTAGATACCCCCCCACAACCCTCCTACCCCCACCATTTTCACTGAACAACTGAAGTATTGGAAATACAGGACTTGTTCCCACTCATTCTTTTACTATTTCACCTTTTAGAATTAACCCCTCCTGGACCAACTGTTCAGAGATTCACTCCAATCTCTCCCATCATCCCATTCTTCCTTCTCACCAGAAAATGGAGGAGTGGGGAGGGCAGGGTAGAAATTAGAGATTGGCCATGAGTGATGAGACAAGCCAAATGGGTAACAATGAAAAAAAACAACTCAAAATTATTTTGTTGGGGACTTGTTGCAAAGAAAGAAAATGAACACTTTAAAAGAATTTCCAGTCTTACACTTACCAATGCTCTAGAAAATTCAGCATTAGGACGCACGATGGTTTCAGTAGGACCTAAAGTAGTGAAAGAAGGTGGGAATGTTCTCACTGAAGAGCAGTGCAGCATTTTTGCTTCTAGAAGGACAACGCTAGCTGTGCATATTCCTAAGATTACAAAGCAAAAGGCCTAAGGGTTTTATCACGTGGTTCATGTTTTCAACATAAAGAGACGTCTTAGAGTGTAATTAGGATACTCTCACCAGTTTGGCAGGCTGTCTTTCAGGAGTCTGATTTGATCAAAGTTTTCTTCGGCACCTGGTGGTTTGTTCCAGGAAGCCAGTGACACCGCCACTGCCTCAGGAGGAGTTAATGATGGGGGCTGAGAGCTTAAGTGTTTCAGGCATCAGTTGGTGGAAGAAGTTCTTCAACCTGTGCTGTTCCTAGATGAAGCTGCTCCTTTCTGCAAAGGCGAGACACACAGGGCTCAGTGCAAGCCTGGCTCAGGGCACCAGGTGACAATGGCCTAGTTGAGATGCTGGGGTCAGGCTGTGGGCCTGGGTCAGATTCACGTGCTTGTGGGATTTCAGGGTGTGCAGGGCGCAGCTGGGGCTGAGTCAGCACCTTCCACATGACACAGTACCTCAATAAAAATTTAAATATATATATATAAAACATTGATTTAAACACTGTAAATATTCATTCCCAAAATTGAAGATATGACGTAGATGATTTTTTTAGGCTGATTTGGTGTTTCCACCTTTATCAAGGCCCCAGTTTCCTAGTATTCTATTCCACCAGCTACAGCGCTTCACCTCCATTCCTGTGGACAAAATGGTTGTTGGGAGCTGCTGTCATAAGTCTTCATTACAGAAAGAAAGGACAAAAATGCACCTCTTATTTAGACATCTTAGAAGTCTCACACACCACACGTGCTTACATCTTAATTGTTAGAATTTAGTCCCACTGACAAACCAAGGCACAAAAGAGGTAGGGGAAATGGCATTTCAGACTCTATCATCTCTAAAATTGAGATTATTTATCTGTTTTTTGAAATTATTTAAGAAGTCTTGAGAATTCTATGTTGTTTTTACTATTTTCCATTTCTACATAATTTGGTAGAAGTTGTTTTTTATTGGGGTGATATCAATTTGCAACAATGTATGTGTTTTCCATGGTGCTTTTAAAATAAAGTTGATGCTTGACAGAGTAAGAGATATCTAGACTTGACTTTCATCGTTCTAATCATCTTTCAACAATGTAGAACAAGTCACAAACATTGTGTATACCATTCTTCCATTAAAATGATAGTAACACTGTACTTGATGATTTAGCAGATAATAAAAGATCATATTTTGGGTTTGTATCTCTTCTTTCTGAATAGTATTTTATGGGTAGATTTAAACAGTGGTGACTACTTCTGCAATTATCTTTAGTCTGCTTTCACCAACATGTATACACTATGAACAATGTGAAGTTTTTAGGTAATTACCTGCACACTATTTATATACTATTTATTTAAGGAATGTATAAGATTTACTATGTTCCAACATCTACTTTAAGAACTTTATAGATATATGAGTGGTTTGAATCTTTGTAACCATTATGATGATCACTAATTTTATCCCCATTTTACAGATGAAGAAACTGAGGGAGAAAAGAATAGCTATTTCACAAAATAATCTACAAATGTTATTTGAATGTAAGCAGCCTGACTATAATATATATATGCTTCATACTACCATACTATGGGCACTCTGAAAAAGCATCCTTCTTTTTCAAAGTACCAACCCTACTTCAAGAACATTCTATTATTCTTTTAAATTTAGTACAGTAATTATTATTTGATAGCACAATGCAGTAACTGTAGGAATAGATGAAATGTTTGGTATTAGTTGATAATGTCAATCATAATTATAAATAGATATTCAGATTTCTGAAATCAAATGAATGTTAAATAGCACAAGCTCTCTCATCTATTGAAGACAGCAATATTCATGACATTCTTCGTGGAAAAAAGCACATTTTGATTTTTACAAAAGAAATGCTGAGAGATGAAATGTGAATCAAAATCATTTAACCTTATTTTTTTTCTTTTTTATAGATTAAAAATTTTGTCACAAGAATATTCCATATTATGAGATTAAAAATCACAGAATTAATTGGAGAAATAAATGCTTATTTTGTAGTTTATCAAGGTATACTATTATTACATTCCAAGAAGTCTTTTACCTATAGCAAGCTAAAAATGAATTATGTTTTCTAGGGAGTACATGTATTTATTGCTTGAATTACTTACTACTTTACTTGTTATTAATGATTTTATATAGAAATAAATGAGGTAATAGCAAATATAACATTTGAAAAGCAGAAAAGAAATACTTTGAAGCTGTTGAATCTTGTAAATCTGAAACATGATTTAAATATTTTAGCTTTCCATAGAGACAATTAGGACGTGAAAGTGTTTACAAAGCATAGGCAGCATGTGTTTCCCAACCTTTGGATTTTGTTTTCAGTAGCTTCTGAATCATTGCTGCTGTTTATAATCTGCATCTGTTATAAAAGCAAATAAAATGATAAAAATATATTTCTTGTGAATAGAATGAAAATAGGAAAAACAAAAGTAAGAAATGTGTTTGTTTTATGAAGGCAATGTGAAAATAATGAGGTTAGGGAAACTTGAGAATAAACTTGATTGTAGCTCTAGAAAGACCTCATGGGATAGTATTACCTGGGAGGATTCCTGAAAATTCAAGGTGTAAACTCAATCTTCATTCTTTCTCCAACCACACTTGGGGAGGCAGATAAAACAATCACACTTAGGAGACACTGGAGTATATACAACATCTGTCAAATCGTTATGTATGCTGCTTTGACTTTAGCCTATGCAATGTTCCCTTTTGTGATTCAGATACATCTGGAAATCTCAGACACTGAGAAGACAGGGCTCCTAGATATTTATTTTTTATGAAAACTAGAGAAACTTTCTAGGATAGAATATCTACTAAGAGATTTAGAGAGTTCACCATCAATTTTCAAATAGGGAGAGTGGTTTTGAAAACGTGGTGTCTGTCTTATAAATTAATCTCCTTCCTAGCTTCCATGAACTTCTGTCTGATGCTATGTCACGAGAGCTCTGAGAAAATAATGTAGGACTTTGGGGACCATAGCAGTGCTGTATATATTCTTCTAAAAGAAAAGGAGAAGAGTCATGCTCTCACATGTAGCCAAAGATCATAATAGAACTGTCATCTATCAATAATGTTGTCAGGGGGGAACAGATCAAACTGGTCAAAAAAAAAAAACAAACCCCAGTTCTTTAAAAAGTGATGGTGTAAGGGATTGTGATGATGGGGGTTCATGGGTGATATGGTGGTATGACAACTTTGGGGTATACACAGATATGAGAAGACTGCATATAGTCAACAAAAACACAAGAAGTGATGGTATAGTGTGGAGGCAGCCTGTGTTTGGGGGAGGTGATGTGTAGGAAACACAAGAAGAGGTGAAAGTGGTCACAGATGAGGCAGTATCCAGCAGAGATGTTGATAACTCAGAGGCAGAAGCATTGCCCAGAAGTATGATAGTTCTATGGATGCAGACTGGTGACTGCTTCTAGCAGAAGATCTTGTACCAGGCAGAAGTGGATGCACTGGCCTCAGTTTTTCTCTAACTGCTGGACATGCTCGTGGTACTTCCTAGTTTCTGGTGACTAGAGGAGACCACACATCACAGCTGCAATATTTGTTATCTGATTCCAAATCACATATGTTCCATTACCTGTAGAAATACTTACAGTCAGGCATATTATTTAAGGTTCCTAACACATATCTGTGGCTGCAGAGGAGCAGGAACTCATTATTAAGGTTAGTTACTGCCTGTATAGTAACTCCTTTTTCTGTTTACCGGAAGTAAGTTTCCCATTTGTGTCACTTTAGCTTCTACTTCATGGTTCCTACACTCATGTGTTCTCTTTACTGGGAACATATAACCATAAAACTGGCAGTGCTTGAAAGTATAAACCGTTTTTGGAAGACAATCCCCCACTCACTCTGTGAAGTAAGAAATGGGCTGAGGAAAGTATATAAACAGAAGCATGAACAGTGTCAAATTCCTTAACTTGTCATCTGTAGTTTGAGAAGAGCATGCTTCAAAGAAGATGTGGGGAAGAAGTATGTAGATATGCTATTTTGAATAGACACAAAGTAGGGGGATATTTCTATTACATGTTAATGTTCACCAGAGAATATTTTCAGTGAAAAGCTATTAACAAGTATCTGTCCTTGGCCATCCCTGTGCTTGTTCTCTGTGATGGGAATAAAAAGGGCCTGATCTTGTGGCTCCCTTTCATACAACTTACCCAAACAAAGAAGACTAATCCCTCAGTAAGGTGCCATTTCTCATGACACAGCAAGGAAGTTGCCATCAAGTGATTTGTATCAGATCTTGTGTACAAAAAGGAAAGTACTTCTGACTAGGATTTATTTGTAAGGCACTTATGGATTTACTTTTCTTAACTGCAGTGCTTTAGTCTACATTATTTAAGGACTTATGGTGTTTGATATAACAATGTGGTATTTTGTAGGACACTGACTCGGAGTAAGTAGGAACTATGTTATAGAATAGAGTTAGAGCAAAGATGCCTGACCTTAGTATCCACATCCACATAGCTCACCATCTGGAATCAACTGACTTGGTATAAGGAGTTTGAAGTTGAATACCTGAGATGATTGGGTACATCATAAGCTAACAGTTGAGGTATGAAGTTATACCTCCAGTAATTAGAATATGTGGGTTGAAGAAATAAGAGTGGCTCACATTTTATTAGTGTTGATCAATTTAGGAACTTGTGATTCCTATCCTTGCAACTTTCTGTTGTACAGATCTTGAGATTCCGATTTGTATCAGGGGTTACTTCCATGGGGGACACAATAGGGTTCTTACCAAATTTAAATCTAAAGATAATACTAGTTTTCTTTGCACACCTCAAGAAAGCAGGCCAGTAAACAAATAAATGATGTAGCATGCTGGCAAGGGTCATTGATCCTGACATAATGAGGAGCATAGTTACTGTTATTCATTGGGGTAACCCTAGAGGTGTAACTGAAAATGAGCAAATATTGCAACTAGTCTAAAAATGGCATGATAACAAAGCTCAGGACCCTGGAGATAACAGTCAGGGTCATCTTGTAAGGTAAACAGTGAAGTAATAGGCAGACACAGTAGAAAAGGAGCAAGAGCAAATGTAGAAAGGATTATAGAAGAAGGAGATAATTCAGTTATGGGTTTAGGACCAGCTGCCCTAACAGGGAAGGCAGTTCATTCCAGCAATCCTTATCTTAGAAGTTTTCCCAGAAAATGAAACTTACTGGAAACCAGAGAAACTTTGTCCAGATGGAGTGCCTTTAATGTGACAAAGAAGTAGATTTGAGGAATGCAAAAAATAGGTGTTGATGCATCACCAATGTCCCTTTTCCATCACAGACTCCTATGTCCTGAAGCTCTGAATGTTGGCTAATAACAGTCACTCAAAGAAGACTTCTAAAGCTAAGATCTGTTTTTATGGACCACAACAGAAGTGAATGGTGAAGTACCTTCCTATTTTCATCAGGGAAGAAAGTACTAATTTTGCTCACAGTGGGAGGTCAGGTAAAGTAAATAACATACCAATGGTATTGTCATGTGGTTACTGAGAGGAAATGTTCATAAATGAATGAACAGCTTTTGGGACACAGTACAAGCAGAAGAGAGTCTATCAATAATTATAACAATGCCTGAACAAGAAGAAATAAGGTTGTCTGCTTATATGTACCCATTTCATACCCTGGATTAAAGTGACCTGAGAGATGAGTTAAATTAAAGCCAGCATTTCCAGTCACTCGACTGCTTTTAATTTCTTTTTTTAGATTATCCCACCCTTTGTGTGGGAAGTCATTATAGTAACATGAAGCTAGCTTATTATGTTTCAGAGCTAAAAGAGAATATGATTTTTAGCTATATTTCTTCTGGGCCATGTGAAATTTGATAGATGATAATCTACCCATTTTTGTGATTTATGTATAGTATTTATAAACTGCAAATATGAGATGTGTTTGATATAACTTTCTTATGCTGCTTGCTACACTTCTTTTCACTAAATATTTTTCTAGTTTCTTTTGTTTCCATTTTTTGAACTTGGAAATTATAAATCTCATTTCCCTGAGACATAACTTAAGTCTACTTGATTTAGGATTTTTAATGTTCCTATAGAAAATAGTTACATATGAGCAGAAAATCTCTAGGTTGATTTCCACCAAAGCTACTGACATTTCTTTTTTTTTCTGTTGTTGGAATTTATTCTTTTCAATTACAAGACCTAATTGAACATCTTATTATTTCCCCCTCTTTTAAAATACTACCTATAACTTTCAAAAACTGGACAGAGCTGAGATAAAATAAAGATATGGCATGAATGACAATCACTAGCAAATACCACTACATTTTATCTTACAAAACTGATCACAAAGATTTTCAAAGATGTTAGTTTATTTTCATGCTTTCAGGCTAGTACTAAAGCTAAAAGCTGAGAAGAGAGGTTTAATTTCTTTTCAGTTCATTTTTAAACTAGAAATGATTCCTATATATTTTAGAATTATCCTAAAATGCGATAATTATCTCAAAAATAACTGTGATTTCAAGCTTTATCTCTTCATAAACAAGAGATTTTTAACACCTAAAATAGCTTGAATAACCTACTCGTTGATATCTATCAGTTGGGACCCAGCAATTGCTGAATTTACACATATGTGCCATTTTTGGAATTAAGAACTTTCATTTATTCATAAACACTCTCACACATGCCTGTCAAAGTCATGGTAGTTCCATCATCAGAGTTTTGTTTGTTTGGCTTAGGGCCTTGCTTTTCTGTGATGTGATTTAGCAAGCTGGATGTTGGGCATCTGGGCTGAATTGACTTGTTTCCTTATCTGGGACTATTTTTGCACAGGGGAAAAAGTGGTATTTTACTTCTGGCACCATTCTTCCTTCTTTCTAAGACTTTAAATCAGAATAAAAAAAGATAAGAATAAGTTTCCTAAGGACAATTTTCCGTATCTACAGCTCAAGTCTAGTCCTGTATTTCTGAAACTGTGTTCTGTGAAGATGTTAATAAATGATATGGTTCTCTTTGAATAGAAAGTATTACGGTTACTCTACCTCACAGTAAAGAATTATAATGCAATTATAACCTTTGAGATGTGTTATAGAAAGGATGCTTGTCTCTTTGTTTAAATTTTGACTCCACTTTTTAAACTTAAATGAGCAGTAAATAAATTTGGTAACACACTATATAACCTTATACAAGCCATAGCATTGAGTGTACTGTTTGGGAAATACAGATTTAGTAAAAAATCAGGCTATTTATCCTCAATCAAGGTTTCATTCTAATTATGTAATAATTTCACTTCTCTTATCCCTGTGATCCATGCATTATGTATTACATGAGCATAATATCATATGTTCATGTACATAAATAATATAGTACATATGAGCATATGTATTATACATTTTATTACTTAAGAAGTTTTAACATAAATGTAATCCTTATGAGTTCCTTTACTAATTTTTTTCAGGAATAATTTTAAGTGCTCACTTTGGCAGCACATATGCTAAAACTGGAACGACACAGAGAAGATTAGCATGGCCCAGGCACAAGGATGACATGCAAATTTGTCAGATGACACGGTGGTGGGAGAATCTTGGGGAATACAATGATGTGAAAAATATATTTGTATATATATATATATATACAATCCATAAAAATAAAAAAAGTTTTCTAAGTTTTGTCTTCATTCAGAAAAATGAGTTTTAAATGACATGTTTTGAGCATGAAATTTTGCAATGATAGTGATGAAGCCCCATTTCCCCCTAGTCATCTATACTCTGCATTCTTTATAGTTATAACAAAATAAAATGTATTCCAAAAAAGAATATTTTTCATTATAAATGAACACATATTTGGCATTAACAATTTAGAATTAATGTGAGTTGTATTGATCAATGTATAAAATGAAAGTTAATCTGTATTAGTTAAAAATGATAGGTTTAAAATTTTTTGAAATGTAACTCAAACCTCCTTATGCAAAGGTATTTATTCAGTGATGAAATTGAAAAGTTATACAATCATAAAGAGAACCTCAGGATTGACAGGAGATCTGGATATATCAGACTCCAGAATTACAGGGCTGTCACCAAGCACTTCTTTTCATTTGGGATTATGTCTGCTTGGTTTCATTTTTGCATACATTGGGCAGCTTTTTGCCATTTGATGTGGAAGACAAAGGCTGTCAGTAGGTACCAATTCACAGTCTTCAAAATCCATGATGTCAGGTGGAAGACCACTTTCCCTTAATAAAAACTCAAGGCAAGGATTTGTTTGGACTGTACAAGATTGTGTGACAGGTGTGGACCAACCACTAAGGACAGGTTAATTGATGAAATTAATCTATGTTTGAATCATATATTTCAATCCTGGATCGTGGGTTACTGAATCATTTTAAATTGAAAGATTAATTTCCAAAAGTTGGGAAGTAGGGGAGAAGAAGAAGAAGAAACAAGCAATACTAAATTTATTTACATTTTACTCTTTGGTAGACACATTCAACCCATTTTACCAATAAATAAACTTGTAACAATGCCTCTACTTAAGAAATAATATTGACTCATGTGTAAGGAAAAATACTTTTACTTTCTTCCTTCACAACACCACCTGATTTTAGAATCTTTTTATTTGTTCATTTCTGTCAATCAGATCTCAGTGTACCTCTTATCATCGGATAATCAGTGGCTGAAGTGAAAAAAAAAAAGAAAAAAAAACACCTCAACATTAGAATTTTAGAATAAAAGCAGGAAAACAAAATAAGCACACTACAAACGTCCTTTTAGAAATAGAGAAAATGGAGAGCAATAAACAATGATCAGAGCTCTAGGATATAGACATTACGCTAGTAGATAATGGTTGCTAATTCTCTGCCTCCTCCCTTCAGCTGAAGAATGAGTTCTATACACAGCAGCTATATGAAAATGGTTGCAATCATCTTTCTTGCCAAATGGGTTCCTCTGTGATCACTTTTCAAGAAGATATTGGGGGGATTTCTATCTGTGAACAATGCCATTTTGGAAATCATTCACCTATATTTAAGAGTTTGGGGAATCTTAGAATTCATTTGTGTTGTTTCCTATATTCTAACTTGCTGTCACCAGATCAAGTATGAGATTTTCCTCATTTCTTTCAAGTTGTTCCTCATTTGTCACTGCTAAATATTTGAGTTGTTTTATTTTTATTCATAAGATTTTGTTTGTTTATTATATATTATTTGTATATTTTGCATCACCCCATCAAAATGCTAGAATTTGATCTATATAACTATTGACTTTCTCTGTTTTGTTCATTATTGTTTTCTATAAGTGTCTGAAATATTTTGTTTACCTATAGACACTAGAATGTAATCTGTAATATACAATATATAGTTATATATATCAGTATATGTATAATTATATACATTAGTATAAAGTATGCATAGTATAAATTTTATAACTAGCAACTTATGCATAAATCACGGGTATTTAATATTAATTTGCCTTTTTGGCTTTTGTTTCTTAGCAACAGACTGGCATGAACCCTGATTTATTATTTTTTTCCTAAAGCAAGTGGTAGATGTCAAACAGTGTTTTAATGATGTAGTCATTCATTTTTCTCAGTAACCCTTTGGGTAGGTAAAATAGTAGTATTCCCATTTTAGGAAGAGAAGGAAAAACAAAAAAAATTCACTTACTTTCCCAATTTAAACAGCTGATAAGGGAAAAAACAGAATTCAACGCATGACCTTTGACTCTGGAGTCTGTGTACATGGTCATGCACCTCATGATACATTGCCCTGTAGAAGTCCTGGCTTCCACGGAGTAGTTAGCAACAGCAGACTGAAAAGTTAGCAGAAAACAACAACATCCTAAGAATCATCTTGGAGAGACAATCAGAAGGCTTGCAAAGTAGGATGGACTAGGAGTTCTGATTTTCTGAATTTTGAATACAAACAAGCATCCAACCCTCACTTCTTTTTAGACCCCTGATTCATTGCTTTTATGCAATGAAAATTGAAATGCTACGGAAACAGTTGTTATTAAAATATTCTACAGTAATAGCTGATCCTCAGTGGTTTTGTGCTGTGAACCAGAGCAGAAAGTCTCATAATAAAGTTGCATTCTGTTTCTTTTTCTGCTTTACATTTGGGTCACCTCAGTTTTGGTTCTCAATTCTGTTTGTACATTTGAATTACCCAGGGAGTTTTTAAAAATACTTGGCCCTACCCCATAACAATTAAATAAAAATCTCTATGGATGGAGCCATAGTAACCTTATTTTTTATAGTTCCCTTGGTAATTTTAATGAGCAAACAGGGTTAAGAACTTTTGCCTAGATCAGTGATTCTTAAACATGAGCACATGTCAGTATTACTAGGAAGGTTTATTAAACACAAATTGCTTGGCCACACCCTCAGGGTTTCTGATTCAGGAGGGGGTTGGTGGGACTGGAATTTCCTTCTTTATCAAGCTCCCAGGTGCTAGTTCAAGACAGCACTTTCCATAAAAACATGGCTCTTTATAAGTACCTTACTGAAACTTTTGTTGAGGCCAACTTTTCTGATATCCATGTATTTTCCACCAGCGTATACTTATTTTTTACCCTGGATAGGTCTATAACCTACACCCCAAAATCACTATCTATTCTTTATCATAGTTTACTGTAAAAATCCAGTAAGTTTCAAATATATAACTTGTTGATTTTCTATTTCAGAATAACCAACAACGAAATTTTTCTCTTTTTAAAAATTAATATATTTTCAATTGATTGCTCACATATTTTACATCATTGTCACACACATATTTTACATCATTGTCTATTCCAAGGTTTTCCCAGCACCTTGTCACCTGTGAAAAATTCCTTAATTTCTTGTGACTATCCCTCCCCCTATTTTATCCATCTCTTCCTCTCAACAAAACCCTAACAAATAGAATCCAACAATGCATTCAAAGGATAATGCACTATGACCATGTGGGATTCATCCCAGGGCAAAAAGGATGCTTCAACAGTGAAAAAATTAATATCATCTGAAACATCAACAACAGAAAAAGTAAAAAACACATGGTCATATCAATAGATGCTGAGAAAGCATTTGACAAAGTGCAACATCTATTTATGATGAAGATTTTGAAATTATGGGGCTAGAAGGAATGTACCTTAATAAAAGCAATATATGACAACCCACAGCTAATATCATCCTAAATGGAGAAAAACTGAAAGCCTTTCCTCTGAGATCAGGAACAAGACAAGGCTGCCCACTCTCACCACTGCTTTTCGATGGAGTTCTAGAAGTCCTAGGTAGAGCAATTAGTCAAGAAAAGAACATACAAGGGATCCAGATAGAGAAAGAAGAAGTAAAGCTATCTCTAATTGTAGATGATATGCTAATATATATCGAGAGAGTATCCAAGAAAGCAACAGAAACCTAATGAAAAGGTCAGTAAGGTAGCAGTCTATAAAATCAACGCACAAAATCAGTAGCCTTTCTATATGCAAAAATTCAACCTGAAGAATAGATAAAGAAAACTACCCCATTCAAAATTGTACCAATGAAAATTAAATATCTGGGAATAAACCTAAAAAAGGATATGAAAGACATATACAAAGCAAGTTATAAAACATTGTTCAAAGAGAAGAAGACACAAAGAAATGGAAAGAAATCCCCTGCTCATGGACTGGTAGAATTAACATAGTCAAAACGGCCATTCTATCAAAAGCAATCTACAGATTCAATGCAATTCAAATAAGAACCTTAATGTCATTCCTGAAGGAAATTGAAAAAATATTGCTATAATTCATTTGGAACAAAAAGTTCCTCAAATAGCCAAAACTCTTCTGGCTAATAGGAGACTTTAAGCTGTACTACAAAACCATAATAATTAAGACTGTATGGTACTGTGAAAAAAAAAAAAAAACAGACACACAGATCAATGGAACAAAACTGAAAACCAGAAATAAAGCCACACACATATAGTCAGTTAATCTTTAACAAAGAAGCAAAGAAAATACACTAGAACAAGGATAGTTTCTTCAGTAAATGGTCTTGGAAAAACTGGACTGCTACATGCAAAAAAAAAAAAATTAAGCTTGACTACTCCCTCACACCACATACAAAAACCAAGTCAAATGGATAAAATACTTTATGTAAGATCTGTTACCATAAAATACATAGAAGAAAATACCGGCAAGCACTCCCAGATTTACAATGAGAAACCTCTTTTAGGACACATCTAGAGATGCTAAAAAAATGAATGAAAACATAAATGGCTGGGACTACATCAAATTAAAAACTTCTGTACAGCAAAAGAAACAATAACCAAAACAAAAAAGGAACTCAACTGAATGGGAAAAATTTTTTGCTCTTCATACAAGCAATAAGGGTGTGATAACAAAGATCAACAAAGGACTCACATGACTTAACAAAAACAAAGCAAAAATCCTAGTCAAAAAGTAGGGCAAAGAACTAAAAAGACATTTCTTGAAAGAAGAAACACAAATGTCCAAGAGACACATGAAAAAAATGTTCAACATTACTAATAATCAGGGAAATGCAAACCAAAACCACAATGAGATACCATCTCACATAGTAAAAATGGCCTATACAAAAAAAAAAAAAAAATGAAGCCCAATCAAAAAATGGGGAGAAGAACTAAAAAGACACTTTTCCAAAGAGGAAATACAAATGGCCAACAGGCACGTGAAAAACTGCTCAACATCGCTAGTAATAAGAGAAATGCAAATCAAAACAACAAATGAGATACCATCTTACACCAGTAAGAATGGCCCACATCCAAAGAACGGACAACAAGAATTGCTGGCAAGGATGTGGAGAGAAAGGAACACTACTACACTGCTGGTGAGAATGTAAACTAGTCCAACCACTATGGAAAGCTGTATGGAGGACCCTCAAGTTAATGAAAATGGAATTATCATTTGACCCAGCAATTGCTCTCTTGGGAATCTACCCAAAAGAGACCTATATGTGGGTACATAGGGACACCTGTGCTTGGATGTTTACTGCAGCACAATTTATAATTGCAAGGTCATGGAAGCAACCTAAATGCCCCCAAACAGATGACTGGATGAAAAAAACGTGGTACATGCACACAATGGAATATTACTCATCAATTAAAAATGACAAATTTGACGATTTTATAACAACATGGGTATACTTAGAAGGAATCATATTAGCAGAAACAAGTCAAGAAGAAAAAGACAGAAACCAAATGGCTTCACTAACATATGGGATACAGTGAAAAAAATAAACAAAAGACTTGGGGAAAAGTCAAAACAAGCTAAGCACTAAACTGAAGAGTACAACTTTGAGCAGGAGGAAAAGGGGGAGGATGGAGGGAAGGGGGGTAAACCCTGGGGATTATAATGTTGTGAAATTTATGTATAAATAAAAAAAGAAAAAAATGTGCAACAACAAGTGCTGACATGGATATGGAGAATAAGGAACACTTTTATACTGCTGGTAGGAATGCAAACTGGTCAGCCACTATGGAAAGTTGTGTAAAGGATCTTTAAACTACTGAAAATGTAACTACCGTTTGATTTAGCATCTCCACTTCTGGGAATCTACCTAAAGGATACAAAAACACTAATTCAAAAGGACACCTGTATTGGCTGTTTATTGCAGTACTATTTACAATAGCCAGAATATGGAAACAACCCAATTGCCCCAAAACAGATGTTTTAGAATGTTTCAGAACATTGTGGTATATGTATACAATGGAATATTATTCATCAGTCAAAAAAGACAAATATGTCATTCGCAGCAACATGGATGGAGCTAGAAGGAATCATGTTAACGGAAATAAGTCAGAAAGAAAAAGAAATACACAGGATGGTGTCACTTATATGATGATATAGTGAAAACAAAAATACGAACAAGAAAAATATAAAACTGTCAGCAGAACTGAAGCATGAAACAAGAGAGAGGGGAAGGGGGTAAAATTGGGGAAGGGATGGGCACAAGAGATTAATATGATGGGTACAAGGTGGTGGAGGAAACTCGGGGTAGACAATGATGCTAAAAAGATATACATATATATGTGCAATCAAGCTAAAAAAATAAAATTAATAATTAAAAATAAATAAATTAATAAAAAATAAAATTTCCTTGTTCTTTTGTTTGCTTTCCCTGTATCCTGCATATAGGCAAGATCATCCAATATTTCTCTTTATCTTTCTGGCTTATTTCTGCTAACATGATTCCTTCTAGGTTCATCCATGTTATCACAAAAGCATCAACTTCAATAACTAAAGTTTTCTAAGTTTCCTTTGATATAAAAAATAAATTATTTAAAAATAGTTTGCTAACCCTTTGTTGCTTAAAAAATGATAAAAACATTATTATATTTGAGTAAACAGAATGCAGTAATATTTATCTTAAGTATATTTAGCATGGTAATGGGACTTTATTATTTATTTTGTATGGAGATAACATTGGTTTATGGCATGTATATGATTTAGAAATATAGGATCACTCCCTCAGTACTATTACAACACAACACCCACCAACAAGAACACACTCCGAGTCCTCCACCATTGTCTGTTGTACTCCCTCCCTTACTTTGCCTCTTCCAGTTCTCCCTCTGGCAACCTGAATTGCACAGTCTGATTTCCAGGACTATTGTTGGTATGACCTTATCTAAGTACTTGTTTAGTTTCTCTCTTTTTGTCTAAGTCATTTAAGTGACACCATCCAATATTTATGGTTCTTCTGACTTATTTCACTAAACATTATCTTCTCCAGTTCCATCCATGTTTTCTCAAACGGCAAGAATGGCAAGAGGTTTTTTTTTTTTTTTTTTAAGTGATGGGTAATATTCCATTGTTAACATATAGCACATTTTCTTAGTTTAGTTATTTGTCTTCAAGTGCTTAGGTTTCCATAAGTTGGCTGAAATAAATAGTTCTGAAATGATATGTGTGTATGCATTCCTTTGGATTAGTACTTTTGCATTTGTTGGGCAGATACCTAGGAATGGAATTGATATATCATGTTTGTAGATAAATTTTGAATATTTTGAGAGATTTCCTTTCTGTTTTCCATAGGGGGCTGAACAAGTCTATGCTACCACCAACAATGTATGAGGTTCCTTTTTATCAACATCTTTATCAACATGTTTTTTCTGTCATTTTGGTATGGACCTTTCTCACAGTTGTGATGTGTTATCTCATATGGTTTTGTTTTTCATTTCCCTGATATAAGTGATGATGACTATAGGGTCTGTGATTTTGTCAGAGTTTTTGCACTTATGCCATTAACCTTTATGACTGGCATCGGTGGTATTGTGCCCTCACAAGAAAGAGCATGTGAAGGGAGAGCATAAGAGAGCAGGGAGAAGAGAACTCAAGAAAGAGGTCAGCTAAAGAGCATGAGATAAGTCTCCAGGCCTTGCCCTTTGCACAGCCCCTTACCCCCCTCTGCCCTGACCCTGACCCTGGCCCCACCACTGGCACTGCCCCTGGCCCTGGCCTTGCCCTGCCCTGTCTGGTGTGTCTGTGTAGCTCTTTGAACCAAGAAAGAACCTTTGCAGATTGGTGAGCCTTATGCCTGCACTACAATTAGTGTGACAAACAGGCTGCATAAATGGCAATGACCATTTTTTCATGTTGCTGCTGACCATCTATATGACTTCTTTGGAGAATGGCGTAATTAGCTCTGCCTATTTTTTTAAATTATTTGCCTTCTTTTGATTGAGTTGTATCAGTTGTGTGTGTGTGTGTGTGTGTATGTGCATCTTGGATATCAAGTCTTTATTAGATGTATGTGTGTAAATATTTTCTTCCACTCTGGGTGTCTTCAATAGTTCATATTTTAACCATTCACTGAGGGAGTAGTGGTGTCATTTTGTTTTTGTATGTTTTTTTATTAAGTAATTTATTTATACATATATATATATTTCGTATCACTCACCTTATTGTGGTCTCTGGGGGTCCCCCACCACCTCCGGTCCCTGTCCACTCCAGCTAGTCCCCCTCCCGCAGTTGTGTACTTTCATTTGGTTGTCCATATATTAGTGAAACCATTTGGTTTCTGTTTTTTTCCTTCTGACTTGTTTCTACCAGTATGATTTCTTCTAGGTACATCCATGTTACCAAAAAAATCATCAAATTTGTCATTTTTTGTTGATGCGTAATATTCCACATATATTGTGTGTATATATATATATATATATATATATATATATATATATATATACCACATCTTTTTCATCCAGTCATCTATCTTGGGGCATTTGGGTTATTTCCAGGACCTTGCAATTATAAATAGTGCTGCAATAAACATCCAAGCACGGGTGTCCCTTTGTACCCACATTGAGGTCCCTTTTGGGTAGATTCCCAGAAGAGCGATTGCTGGTTCAAATGGTAGTTCCATTTTCGTTAGTTTGAGGGTCCTCCACATTGCTTTCCATTGTGGCTGGACCAATTTACATTCCCACCAGCTGTGTAAGAGTGTTCCTTTCTCTCCACATCTATGCCAGCACTTGTTGTTGTCTGTCTTTGGATGTGGGCCATTCTTATTGGAGTAAGGTGGTATCTCATTGTGGTTTTGATTTACATTTTCCTTACTGTTAATGACGTTGAACATTTTTTCATGTACCTGATGGCCATTTGGACTTCCTCTTTGGAAAAGTGTCTTTTTAGATCTTCTCCCCATTTTTTTAACTGGGTTCTTTGCTATGTTTTTGTTAAGTTGTGTGACTTCTTTGTGTATCTTTGTTACCAGACCCTTGTCACTTATATGGAGGGCAAAATTTTTTTCCTACTCTGTTGGGATTCTTTTGTTTTTTTTTCTTTTGTCTCTTTTGCAGTTCAGAAGCTTTTTAGTTTGATGTAGTCCCAGCTGTTTATGTTTTCCTTCATTTATTTGTCATCTATGGATGTGGCCAAAAATGGATTTCTGAATTATAACTCAGGAAGGGTTTTGCCCAGGTTTTCCTCTATGTATTTTATGGTTTTGGGTCTTATGTCTAAGTCTTTTATCCATTTTGAGTTGGTTTTTGTACATGGTGTGAGGGAGGTATCTTGGTTCAATTTTTTGTCTGTTTTGTTCCAGTTTTCCCAACACCATTTATTGAAGAGGCTGTCCTTGCTCCAATGTAAGTTTTTCACTCCTTTGTCAAAGATTAGTTGACTATACATGTGTGACTTTATTTCAGGGTTTCAGTTCTGTTCCATTGGTCTGATTGTCTGTTTTTATACCACTATCAAGCTGTAACTACTATGGCTTTGTAGTATAGTTTGAGGTCTGGAATAGTAATTCCTCCATTCTCTCCTTTCCTGGTCAGGAGGTTTTTTGATAATCAAGGTCTTTTGTTATTACATATGAATCTCTGTAATTTTTGTTCTATATCTTTGAAGAATGTTGCTGGATACTTTATAGGGATTGCATTGAATTTGTAGATAGCTTTTGGTAGGATGGCCATTTTGAAGATGTTAATTCTTACAATCCATGAACAGGGAATATCTTTCCATTTCCTTATGTCTTCTTCTATCTCCTTTAGCAGAGTTTTGAAGTTTTCTTTATATAGATCTTTCACATGTCTTGTTGGTTTACCCCTAGGTACTTTATTTTTTTCAGTGTGATGGTAAATGGGATGTTTTTTCTAATTTCTTCTTCTTCTGTTTGACTTTTTGTGTAAAGGGAAGCTTTTATTTTCTGTGTGTTAATTTTGTAACTGGCTACTTTGCTGAACTGGTTTATTGTTTCAAGAAGTTTTTATGTGGATTTTTTTTTTTTTTTGGTTCTCTACATAAAGAATCATATCATCTGCATGTAATGAGAGCTTTGGTTCTTCTTTCCCTATCTGTACTCCTTTTATGTCTTTCTCTTGTCTTATTTGCCCTTGCTAGAATTTCCAGTACAATGTTGAAAAGTAGTGGAGAGAGCAGGCATCCTTGCCTGGTTTCCAGATCTTAATTGGAGTGATTTTAGTTTTTCTCCATTCAAGATGATGTTTGCTGTAGGTTTGTCATAAATGGCTCTTACTATGTTGAGATATGTTCCTTTTATCCCCAAAGTTTCAAGAACTTTTATCATAAATGGGTGTTGAACTTTATCAAATGCTTTCTCTGCATCTATTGACATGACCACATAGTTTTTGGTTTTCTCCTTATTGATGTGGTGGATTATATTAATTGATTTTCGAATGTCGAACCATCCCATAGTGTCATTTTATTTAATATTTGTTCTGTTTCCAAATTTGAATCAGGAATGCTAATCATCATTTTGAACATAACTTCTTTAGACCTGTGGCAGGAATGAGTAATCTGCATTGTTTAATATGAAAAATCATAAGTCACATATGGCTATTTATGTTTTAATTCAATTAAAACAAAGTGCTCTTTTTTTCTATCACATTTCAAGTGCTAAATTGCCACATGTTTCTAGGGCCTACAATATTAGATGGTGAATAGAACAGTCATTAAAATACAGACCCTCCCTCAACAATGATTAGATATTTACCATTCTTATTTCCTTTACCTGGGTGTAAGGTAAATGAATTTTCAGGGTTTTTCATACCCTTCTGCCATTACAGTTTATGATCAGCACCTATGGTGTTGTGACCTCCACATGATTGTACATATCTGGATTAATGGGCGTGTGCATTGTAAGTGGACACATCTGGGCCTGGGAGGGCAGCAAGTATGAAAAGGAGAGCATGAAGAGAATGCAAAGGTAATGCAAGTGAGAGCCCAGAGAAAGAGCATGAATATTCCTGGTAGACTGGGGGACTCACATGTCTCCCAGTGCCCCTGCCCTGTCCTCCTGCCTTGCATGGTTTGGCAGGCTTGCAGAACAATGGACATATAATTAAATGCATTTTCCAGTAATTTATGACGTAACTCATTCTTACTTCTAGTAACTCTGCTTAGTAATGTTAAGCATGAGAGGGACATGGTTCTCTGAGACATGAGGCATAGTTGGTACGTGGTTCTCTGAGCTATGAGGCATAGGACAGAATGCAGGCTTTATTTTTGAGCTAATATAAATAATGACATGTTAAGATAAATCTTGAGTATGTCAGTCTGTTCACATGTGAGGTATTGAATTATAAATTTAGACCAACTTGACTATTACATTGCCTACCAAAAATGATAGAAGATAACATTCTTAAGTACCAATAATGTCTTAAGAACACTACACACAAGTCATCTATTCTCACTGTCTTTAATTATTGTGTAGTGAATGCCTGAATGTTTCATTTTTAATATCTTTTTAGCAACTTTTTTCTCTTGATATTTGGAGATATTTTCTTTATTCACTAAAATAATGAAATAATTTATGTGTAGATTATTTAGTAAATGCTTCAAATTATTTGTTAGTGCTCATTTTTATTTTCAGAATGATTCTTTTGTTTCTTTGATTATTTTGAATTTGTTTGCTTTATAGTATAGTGAATTCTTTAAGTTCTTTCCCTTACTGAAGATTGAATTTCCTGGATCTACTTCCTTTCTCTTTCATCATTGCGCAGTCTGCTTAGGCTACCATGACAAAATACCATTGTTTAAAGGACTTAAGCAACAAACATTTATTTTTCTCACAGCTGGAAACCCAAGATCAAATTTCTGAAAGATGTGGTGTCTAGCTAGAACTCAATTCCTGACTTGAAAGGAAGCCTACTAGCTTTGTCGTCACATGGTGTTTCCAGGGTGTGCCTTCACATGGTGCATGGGCTTAGGGAGAGAAAGGAAAAGATCTCTCTGGTTTCTTTTTAAGAGGAGCTCTATTGCTGAGTGATCAGGGCCAAATCCATATGATCTCACTTAACATTAATTACTTCTTTGGAGTTTCTACCTCTAAATACAGTCACAACTGGTTTTAGGACTTGAATAGTTGAATTAAGGGAAGAAGGAAGACCCAAATAGTTGCTAACAGTCTTTTATTTTAATTGATTTATACTTCTTGGAATCATGGGTGAATTCTATTAGTTTTCAATTTTTACTAGATAAATTTTCATTGAATTATTAATTTGTTAATTAAAGTCTACAATTTATTTTATATTTTGATGTAACATTTTCCAAGCTTGCTCTAATTTAAAAGATGCTATGATTTTGATAATATACAAGTTTGATAAAGTTTATTTGATGTTTTAGGAAATGAATGTTCAAAAAGTATCAGAAAAAAAGGTACTTACTGAAATACTCAAGCTAATTGACAAAACTAAAGTGCATAATGAACAATTAAGAATTGAAAAATTCACAACTTTGTCACCAGAAACTGTCAGATGTCTCAGTCTTAACTGCATTAATTCTTCATTTGATTCTGCTCAAAACTCAAATTATCTGGAGATAAAATCACATTGACCTTATTTAAGGCACATTTCCTCCCTCCTGAAATGTGTTGTTTTGGGGATGAAGTGTTCATGTTCTGTTGGACTTATGAAAATCATAGTTATTGAGGTGGAAAGTAACATTTTTAAATCATGTCTTTCTACAGCATTTTATCAGAAGATTAAAAAATAATTATTTTTTCAGACAATATAATTTCTGGTGGGAAATGTATTACAGCAATTTTTTTTTGTTATTTCTTAGTCTGTACTCCTTCCACATAGAAGCATTTCATTACTATACTCTTTGTGTGCATGTGTGTGTGTGTGTAATGAGGTAGCTTAGTTTTTGTTTTGATCAACATCAAAAGCCCCTTATATGTAATTGAAAGATAGTATTGTATTTTGTTAGGGCCTTTTTTTCCATCGTTCCCCAAATTGTTTGATATATGTTTAATATTTTTATATATGAAATAAATATAAATAATTTTCCCTGTTGATTACTGGTATTTAACATCATGTGTGTGTGTACCTACTGACCATGTGTGTGCTTTAATTAGAAATATATATTCAAATCCTTTGTCCATTTTGAAATTAGATTGTTGTTTGCTATTGAGTTGTATGTATGAATCCCTTGTATTGTTTGGATATTAGCCTCTTTTTTTTAATAGTACAACTAATTTATTCTTTGAATTAGTTGTGATTTGGATGGTATGTCATCAAATTTTACAGTCTTAGGGAAGTGCAGCATAAAAGTAAATATTGCATAGGTTTGATGACATATATTGACATCTATCTAGTATCTACCTTTTTAAAAAATTAATTTATTTATATATAAATTTCACATCATTGTAATCCCAGGGATTTACCTCACCCACCCTCCCCTCCAATTGCCCCCTTTCCCTCCTGCCCAAAGTTGTGTGCTTCAGTTTGGTGCTTAGCTTGTTTTGTCTTTTCCTCATGGCTTTTGTTTATTTTTTCACTATATCCTGTATATTAGTGAAACCATTTCACTTCTGTCTTTCTCTTTTTGACTTGTTTCCACTAGTATGATTTCTTCTAAGTACATCCATGTTATCATAAAGTCTTCAAATTTGTCATTCTTAATTGATGAGTAATAGTCTATCGTGTGTATGGATATTAACCTCTTATCTGATATGTGGTTTGCATATGCTTTCTCCATTCGTAGTTTCTCTTTCATATTGCTGCTAGTTTCTTTTGCTGTGCAGCGGTCTTTTCTTTTTATTATAAATGTATTTATTTAAATTTATTTTATTATATTATTTATTTTATTTTACATTGTTATCTACCCTGGGGTTCTCCCACCACCTTATTACCCTTGAACTATTAATCTCAGTCTTCTGTGCCCTTCCCCCCCAATATTAACCCCTCTCTCTCTCATGGAGGGAGATGCTCCATGCTTCAAATTTTCAAAAAATTAGTTTTAAATTTTCCTTGTCTGTTTTCCCTGTATCCCTCATATAAGTGAGACCATCATATTTCTCTTTTTCTTTCTGGCTTACTTCTGCAAGCATGACTCCTTTCAGCTTCATCCATATTGCTGTAAATGACCTAAGTTTGTCCATTTTGATTGATGAATAGTATTTCATCATGTACATATAACACAGCTTTCTGTGCCATTCATCTATTTTGGGGCATTTGGGTTGCTTCCATATCCTAGCTCTGCAATAAACATCCAAGTACAGGTGTTTTTTTGGATTAGAATTTTTGTAAACTTTGGGTAGATTCCCAGAAATGGGGTTGCTGGATTGAATGTCAGTTCCATTTTCAGTAGTTTAAGGGTTCTCCATACAGCTTTTCATAGTGGCTGAACCAGATTGCCTTGACATGAATGATAAGAGCCGGATAGCAAAGATCCACAAAGGACTCTTACAACTTAACAAAGATAAGACAGAAAGCCCCATTAAAAAATGGGAGTTCTGTAAAGACATTTCTCCAAAGAGGAAATACAAATGGTCAATAGGCATATGAAAAAACGTTCAGCCTCACTAATAGTCATGGAAATGCAAATTAAAACCACATGAGATATCATCTTACTTAAGAATGGCCCATACCAAAAAAAAAAGGGCAATAGCAAGTGCTGGCGTGGATGTGGTGAGAGAGGGACATATTCACACTATTGGTGGGAATGCAGCCGTCTTTTCTTTTGATAGTTTTAGGTTTTTTTTTTTTTTTTTTTTTTTTTTTTTTTTTTTTTTTTTTTTTTTTTTTTTTTTTTTTTTTTTTTTTTTTTTTTTTTTTTTTTTTTTTTTTTTTTTTTTTTTGAGACTAGGTCTTGCTCTTTTTGCCCATGGAAGTGCAGGCTCATGTTGCTGGGGGTACCACAGACTCAAGCAATCCTCAGTCTCAGCTTCCCAGCTAGTTGGGATTACAAGCATGCACCACCATGCCCAGCTAGTTTTTTGGGACTAGGTCTCGCTACGTGCCCTCCGCGGGACTCAAACTGCAAACCCTGGCCCCAGCCATGGCTTCCTAGGCTGCCACCTACAGGCATGCGCCACCATGTCCAGCCAGTTTTAGACTTTTTAAATGTATTCTTTTTTTTTTTTTTTTTTTTTGGCAAACACTTCTTTCATCATTGTGTGGATGATCAGTTAGTCCTGTAGTTCCCAGTCTGGGTACATCTGCGTTATAAAATACTGAACGACTTTGACCAGCTTAGCAGAAAGATCTTATATAATTCACCACCAAATTTAATGCATATTTTGCCCTGTTTTTATATTTTGGAGGTCATTTCAATTGATATCTTAAGAGGATATTTAAATACTGTGATTCCAATATCAACCAACATGGAATTTTCCAAATCTCTTTTAAATGAAAGTTACAAAACATACATTTTGAATACTTTGAAACCTAACCTCACATAAGACCTTAGTGAGAATAATAAAATGAGACAACCATGTATATTTCTCTTTGATAGGTTAACTCTCAAAAGCATTTATTAATCATTGACACATTATTAAGCATTACTTCATCAGATGTGTGAAGTAAAAGGACTATGAGGTGTGTGGGCTGACAAAGTGAATAGGATTAGTTGTAGGAGCAAAACATAGTTAAGGAGTGTTGGAGTATTGCCAGTAATTCTCCTTGAAAATGAGAGCCTCAGAGAAACAGGAGAAAGCAGCTTATCTGAGAAAGAGTATGTAAAGAGGGGGACAATAAGTCCTGCAGCAAGGATTATGGAAATGGCCTAGCATAAATCATGTGTACTATATATTTATTTAAGTATGATTTAAATTGTTTCAAGGGTTTTTTTTGTTTGTTTGCTTCCCCCCCCCCCCAAATCTAAACCATGTAGAAAAGTCTGGTCTTTTTGAGAATATATTAATGTAGATTGACAAAAATATTTGTTCTAGTCTACAGATGTGCTTACTGTGAAAGAAGACAATAAAAAGGTGGTAAGCTTTTATTTACATTTGTTTTCATATGCATGTTGTTACATATATTAATATGTACAGTCATATATTGCATATGAATATGTAGATATTATGTATGCATTTGAATGAGTTAAACAATAGATATATGCATAACCATATTCAACTAATAGCAGGGTTCCTGTGAGTTAATTAGCATGAAGTGATTGGATAAAATGTGACAGCTTGTCAACCCTCCAGGGTGTCATTCATGCGTGATCATATATCATGCACAAACTTTACACATGTATACTCTATGTGGTCATAGGTGGTGACCTTGACTAGGAGTAACATGTTGTGTATTTTTTTTTCATGGTTTTCAGTTCTTTGAATATGTGAATGCATTAACTATGCAACATAGTAAAGAAAAAAGTAAACTAGGTTATAAAGAGTGCCCTAAGGACAGAGAGCATCTTACTTTAAAAGCAAATCAAAACAGTACAAGTATTTTTATTTGTCTGAGGTACCAACTAATATTTTTCATTAAAAGAAATACTTTTTATAATAAAAAGCTCTTATTTTACCTTTGTTCTTTTTCTTATTCTGTCTTTTCCTTCCATAAAAGTATAAATCAAAATAGTCCCTTTGTGATTTCCTTGATAAACACATTATAGATTTCATTGCAAAAGAGTTCATTTTTTAAGTAAGCCTGTAGCCTAGCTTTATCTTCAAAAGAATATTTCATAATCTTATATTTTGCAAGCATTTGACTGGTTTGTTTAGTTTTTCAGAGCAAGGATGCCAGGCATTAGAACCAGACGCTTCTTATGAACAATTGTTTCTTTCTCAAAACAAGCTAAACTAACTTGAAATCTGAATTCATCAATTTACTTTCATTTTAAGCAAATTCCACTCTCAATCTTAACCCCACCAGTCATATAGTCAATAAATATTAAATTCAGAAATATCAAAACTCAATTATTTAAACATTATCAGGGAAGTGCATATTGTCCTAATATCACTCAAACTGCAAAATAAATGTGTCACAAAAGACTAAGATGATGGTTCACAGGTGATAAGGAGGTGGGAGAACCCTGGAATAGATAACAATTTAAAAGAAATGATGTAATAAATAAATTTTTAAAAATGTGTCATTTTGGGGGAAAAACTAGGCTGTACTTTGCTAACATGGAATCTGAAACTTTTAATAGTCTGGAATAATTAAGGTTTACTTTGTGCTTATATTCTTTGACCATTTTTGGAAAGTTAGGGACTACCATTCAGGCCTTCTTAACTTCAAGCTATGGTTTCTCAGTAGTGATATTGATATTATGGACTGGATACTTTGTTATTGCCCTCAGATGGGAGGGGAGGGGATCCCTTTGTCCTGTGTATTGTAGAATACTTAGTGCAGGCCTGGCTTCCATTCCTTAGATGCAGGTAACTCTCTCTCCAAGTCGAGCCAACCAAAAAGTGTCTCCAAGAAATGCCAAACAACCTCTGAAGTGACAAAAGCAGCACCTGAGAACAACTGCTCTTCAAGCCATGTTCCATCACCAGCATGGCTAAATCCTTTCTTGAAGGCTAAGAACTATGTGTCATTATTGCTAATGGGACTTCAGTGTGATGTGGGATGGGAAGGAAATCAGCATTAGGCCTTGCTTGGTTTTTGCCCACAAAAAAAAAAAAAAAAAAAAAAAAGACATTACTGGTTGTCAAGACAAGGAGAAGAGTTTATAGAAAACTGTACATTGAATTTACAAACATGTGCCTGGAAGTAACTCATACATCTGTGGCTTATACATTGTCAGTCAGAATATAATATGTTTTACTTCCATGAGACAAGGAAGTATAATCCTGGTATTTTTCATAAGCAGAAGAAAAAATATTAGAAGGCCAAAAATTATAGCATATATTTTGTTGGGGAAATGAATTTTTTTTCTTGTTTAAAAAATAGTATATATTTGTGAATGAATCAGTGGATTAAACTATGAATGGTTTTAAAATATTTATAATGTAGCAAGTAGCTTCCATATCTTTAAGGTATATTAAACTATTATTACAAAGGAACTAGCAATACACCTGCAAGGTCAAAATTTATAAGGGATACCAGTCATTCTTAATTCATTTTGCATTGAATGTTTACAAGTAAAGAACTGCCCTAGGACCTGAGGGTTACAAAAACAAAAGAAAACAGAACAAAATAAACAAAGAAGTAAGGGACACACTTTATTGAGCATTATGCAGGATAATTTTAACATTCATTTATAATGTAACTCCCAAACAACCCGTTGAAGGAGCTCTCATTGCATGTATCATTGAACAACCCAATGGGTAGAGAGTTTAAGCACAAAACCATATTTACTCAGGTGGTAAGAAAAAGACTTTGAATTCTAGAATCCTATAGCCCACATTGAGTTTTTTTTATTTTATCACATCTTAGCTTGGCAGCCTGTAAAATCAAAGGTTTTATACTTTTGGATATGCTATACAATTAAAACTATTTAGCAGTAGAATGTTTAGAGGTGTTATCTCATTGTATTTGAAGTTACAAAAGATGTTGGAGGAGTTTGTGGTCATTTAAAATTAGGGATAGAGTAAATTCAATTTAATAGGCTCTTAAAAATTTAGGTAGTCTATACAATCATCAAAATAAATATAATTATAATCTAAATTTCTATTAAATTAAGTACATAGCACTAAAATATGAAAAAAAGATAAGGTATAATACTACTCTCTTTTTATAGTTTAATATATTTTAATAGAAACTTACTGGTGGACAGAAAACAGACATTAAAAACATGTACTTGCCTGTCATACATCACCCAAAAGTATAATGAACTGAATAAATCTATTCCATGATAAAAATGCTATAAATACCATTTAATTGTTGCCAATAAGATATTTCCTTGTTTTAAAATAATTCAAATGCTGGCCTTGTTCAGAAAAAAATTAATAGCTTTATTTATAATTTTGGGAAAATTGAACTGCTGAAACTTCATTGAAACACTTTCACTTGCATTAATGTTTAATGTCCCTGCATTTATATTAACAATTCACACCAAATGAAATGGATAAGCTACCAACATCTGATTTCTCTCCCTTATCTTTCTACTTTCAATCATATATGTTTTGGTACATTTTAACTCCATGGAATAAACAAGATACCTAATGTTTAGAAATACCAATAATAAGAGGAAGAAAAAATTGTCTTGAGAATTTGATTGATCATAGACTATGACAGTATCTCATTACTGTCAGGAGGCCACTCCTGACATGTAAAGAAAAAGGAAGCAAGGTACTATAGCAATGTTATGACTGTCATCTGGGAATTCTTTAGGGTTAGATATATCCTGGTGTATTTGACATGTTAAAAACTCATTACAAGTATCATTTGCAGAGACTGACTTGTCCACTCAAATTGAACTCGGAGTCACTTTAAAAGAGAGTTTGGTAGTTCCTCAGAAAGTTAGACATAGAGTTCCAATAGGATATAGCCCTTTCATTGCTTTTTATTTCAAGAGAACTGAAAAAATAGATCCACACAAAAATGTACACATGGATATTCATAACAGTATTATTCATAACAGGAAGTAGAAACAAGTTGTGTCTATTAACTAATTCATGAATAAACAAAATATGGTATGTCTATACAATAAAATATTACTTAGTGTTTAGTCCTAATATATTGAATCACTTTTTTTTCCATTCTGGTATTTTACTGGAAATGGATTAAAACACTTGGAAGAAGGTCTGAATGCTTTTTTTTTTTTTTTTTTTTTTTTTTTTTTTTTTTTTTTTTTTTTTTTTTTTTTTTTTTTTTTTTTTTTTTTTTTTTACTTCTGTCGAGTGGACACTTGGAAACTATTTGGTAGACATTTGTGCATGGGTTAGAATTCTTTTGTTGCATATAACTGAAATACACTCACATAATAAATAAACAATTATCTTGTTGAAAAGATGCAGAGAAGTGTACAAAATTGATAGAAAAGTCTGAACAACTAATCTTGAGAAGGAGAGAAACAAGGGCAGTTTTAAGTATGAGTAACATGAAGTCTTACAACCCTTTATTTGGAGCAGTTAGAATTGTTTTCTTTTCTCCCCTTAACAAAAGGTCTCATACATTACTTAGCTAACCTACTAGCACAGAAGCATAAAAACAAAAAGAAAAATCAATATGCTCCAAGTACAACACATTTAACTCTCCATATTGTGGTGACCTTTTCCGCTAGCAACTTGAGGTAGCCTAAATATGTGAGCCAGCTCACGTGTGACTCCTTATAGATCCAGCTTGGTTCTTCTTTAACCTTTCCTCATGGAGTTGCACATAGTTTTATTATTAGTTTTCATCTGAACTCACTGGGGATTAGGATGAGTCTGCTTCTGTTTCTTGTCCTACATATTCTTGATTCTGAAAATCTTGTGAAAAGACATGACAAAGAAGTCAGCTGTACACACTTCCATGGTTGAGAAGGTAGAAAAAAGGGACACCTTTGACTTTTTATTTTTCTCTTTCTTTAACTGATATCATTCTGTTCAAGATAAAAACATCAAGGACAGATATTCTGATTGACCTTTGTTAGGTCATATAGCTATCCTTGGCTATCCCAACTCAAATGGATTAAGAATGTAGGTTCATTGATCAGAAGACATTGAGGGAATTTTACCTCAGGAAGAGGACATGTCACAGAGTTTTCTCTGAATTGGCATCTTTCCAATTATATGTTTTAACATTTCCAAGGATGCTTAACACTAGCGGTTGGCACTAATAAGAAATCAAGAGAAGTACAAAATTCACTAGCACTGAAAATAGATCATGCCTTCTAATTTCACTTAGGTATACCATGTCTATAATTAGACCAGGAAATTCACCATTCTCCAAAATTTAGGGGAAAAAAGAGCAGAATATTTGAGTGAAATTGGTTCAAGTCAGTATCATTAATACCATGATATATAAAAATAAAACAAAACAAAGTAAAATACACTGTCCAAAGGACTAATAATAATTGCTATGAGAAGCTTCTTTACGACTATTTAGTTTAAATATATTTTGGAATAATTTGCCTTTACCTATGCAGGGAGTTTAACTTGGCTACTAGGTAGTGACATCATATCATTAAAGAAGCAGGGGCCAAGATTTCTTATCAATTTCTTTTTAATCATATTGTAAGAAGTGATAACTTTTAAGGCTCATGAATTCACAGAGTAAGTACTCTTAAAAATTGAGACATGTTTTTATGGAGATCAGTGTATATTAATGCAAAAATTAAAGTATTTTAATTGTTTTGTATAACTGTCTTACTCATTCCTGCACTTAATTTATATTTACCTACATTTCACTTTTTATTGTCTTAAACTTTATTCAGAAAACACTAAAAAGTGACTGCTTCCCAAATTTTATTATATATATTAGTTTGCTGTAATTTTTAAATTTTAAGTTATGAGGCTTGGAACTGTATTGTATCATTTCTTTTATTGCTTATATCTTGTACATGCAAGTTTCATGCAAGTATATGCACAGGAAATATTTCATATAATTCACCCATTTAAAAAATTTAAATAATTGTAATTATAAATAACTATGTAAAGTATCCAACTCTTTCCTCCTATGAGGTAGATAATATTATCATCTCTATTTTTAGATGAGGAATGCAGGGCTTAGAAAGGTTGCCTACATTTTTTTGCATGTTACTAAATTGACATGTTTAGATTTCAAATATAGGAAATTTGATTCCTATATTTTTAAATTTTTTGAACATTTTTAAAATCATGAACACTTCATTTTCCTGTGCTACTAAACATTTACCAGATACTTCATAAATACTTGTGGAATTTTACAGAATGACTTTTCTATGCTCACCAATCAGAATCTTTGTTAACTTCACAATTTCCATGACTACAGGTAAATAATAGTGCAAACCCTATGGAGTCTTTTAATGTCTACAACAGTCAATATCCTGCTAAAAGGAAAGTTCCCTTTCTTGAGAAGAGCAGTAGGCAGTAGCGATGATCTTTCAATGATTTTAGAGGGAAACACTTTATCACTAGGAAAATGAACACTTTCTCACTAGAAACCGCAGAAGCCAGATCACATTCCCTAGCCACAGCAGGTGGTTTCCAGAGACACCGACAGTCAATAAGCTTCAAGAAGAGCAAACAACAGTGACTTTTCCAAAGTTCAGTGCTTCTTAGCAGCAGAAAAGGAATCAGTTGCTTCACACACCTAGGGGGTAAAACAAAATCTAGTACTTACCAGTTTTCCAGACTCCTCATCTCCACCTGTAGCAATGAAAAACAAACACCATTATGGGTAAGTGTAAAGAAAGAACAGCAGTGAGACTGAAGAGGGAAGAAAAAAATTGACTTTATTTATCATGGCAAGGTAAGGGAAACACATGTACTCAGAGCTTGGTCACAGTAATTGAACCCATCTTCATGTATGAAAACAGAGTTATCAGTAATTAAAGGGATGGTCCAACTATTGTGGATAAACATTTGAGGCTATGTGTTATCTCTTGTTAAAAGACTTCTTATGTGGCAGATGTCATGAAATAAAGAGTTTTTTTCCCCCACTAAACTTAATAAAATACAAGTATTTTTCATCATAGGATGTCACATATTGACACCACCACAATATATTTAGACCTGACTTTGGAAAAATGCATATAAGATTAGGATAAATTTTCCTAATGTCCCTTCAACTTTGCCACTTTAACTAAATCTGTATTTCTTTCATTTGATTCATTTATAGATTTTAGGCATCAAATTTAGCTTGTAGAAATCTGAGTTGAATTGAATTTAAAGATGTACCAATTGGGAAGATTCTTTCAAACATAGCTGCAGAATGTTGAATGGAAGAGCTTTGCTGACCTGTTGAGGTCCAAGACTGGTGAGGAGGAAAATACCCCCTAGGATTTAGGGAAATTCCCTAGGTAGTTGTTCATTTCAATTATGACAGAAAGTATGGGAAGAAACTTGTTATATTGGTAATAAGTCTATTCAGATAGTTTGTCATTGGGGTGTGTGCAAGGTTCACTAGCATACTCCTCTTTGGGGTGCCAGTGAGACTTTCCAGGAAGTTGTTGGGAAGCTGGTGAGAAGAGTTTGGTGTTCAGGACCTGTCAAATTAGTCTCTGTATAGATCTCATGTTTTCCATTGGATTCAAAGTAGTTTCTCACAAACCCACAGATGTTCCAGGTGTTGCAATTACCTACAAGGCATTTCTCAATTTAAAATTACTCATGGGTAAATAGGACTTACACAGAAAATAAACGTCTTATTAAAACAAAAAGATATAGGCTGGAGCTTGGATCTGACACATGACTTTAATTTGAACTACAAATACTGTAAATTATTTCCCTTCTATTTTATAATAATTAAGAAGGTATTGTACCATTTGCATCAATTATTAGGTTTTTTATTGTCTTGCTTTGTCACACAGGAGCTGAATCTTGTAAACATTTCCCCTTTCATTTGGCAGAAGTTTGGAACATGTCAGCAAAGGGCTTTAAAGGGACTTTGTAAAAAGAAAGTGTTTACTTAGAGGTCCTTATATATTTATTTTAATTCTTCTAGTCCCATAGTCAGAAGGCTACTTTGGATAGTGAATATGTATGTATAGCATACATGTATAACACTGTCACTGTAAGAATACTATAAGAGTAATGTATAACACTGTCTCTGTAAGAATACCGTAAGAATAAGCCCAAGGCCAGCTATATGCCATAGGACAAAGGGCAAAATTTAAATAGAACCATCTTAATAAAGTTTGAAGCTGAGCTTCCATTTAATCAGGTTAACAAGCTAATAACTTAAGTCTTTCAGACAAAACCCAATATTATTAGAGGAAGGAAACAAAGTCCAAAGTTTCCACAATCTATCAACCACTGTATAAAGTATACTCTTTACAAAAATTACTAGGCATATAAAAAAAACTACAAATACTATAAGAGAATCATTAAATTTGGAAATTGGTTAATGTAATTTAATGGATTACATAATTCATTTTATATAAATTATATTTATATGCATTATTTAATATGTATTTATAATATATAAATATTTAAATTGTATTGAATTACATAAATTCAAACACAAAAAGGAAATATTTTGAAAATAATGAACTACCTGTGTAGACTTTTAAACAACCAAGCAATGTTAAAATAAAAAGGTATAATAGTGAGAACTCAAGGGAAAGTGGAAAGAGAAATGGGTTGAAAGAAAGATTTTTAATGTTTTGACAAAACATTTTACAAATTTGAATAGCAACACAGTTATTTAAGAAACTCAGTCAAGTGTAAGAATGATAAACACAAAAAAAGGTACATATAGGAAAGTCATTCAAATAGTTAAGGTCAAAGATCAAGAAATAAAAAAAAAAACATGAAAGTAATCAGAAGAGTAATTTATTATTACTCATATGAGAAAATTAAGTTTAATGTTTTGATACTCCTACAAAAAGTGGTTGCCATAAGATAATTGAGTGTCATATTTAGAGTATTAAAATTAAATGCAAACTATTTAAGTAAATCTTTACATTCAATAAAATTAAATGTCTACAATGAAGAAAAAATAAAGGAATTTTCAAATAAATTAAAGTTAAATATTAGAAATTAATTATTTTCTTTTATAGAGTATAATTTATAGAGTATCTTTTATAGAATATCTATCAATCTGAAAGAAAAATGACAGAAAGGAAAGTTGAATCTAGAGAAAATAATGTTTGATGTTCAACATTCAAGGTAAATGTTTAGGTAATATAATTTTAGTCTCTTTTAAAGATAATTTATTTCTGAAATAAAAATCTTAAGTATTGTGGAGAATAGAACATAAATGTGAACTACAATATACAGAAATATATGTCAAATTATGGGAGAGGAAAAATGGAAACCTAATTTTAGAAGGTTCTTGTAGTAAACATCTCACAAAGAATGGTATATTTAAAAGTAGATGTCAAGTTTTATTGAGTGAATAAATATATATTGTAATGACTATATTAATCACATAATATAGTGAATGAATATATATCTATATCTGTAATACATACATTTCAAACCCTATAATAATCACTAAACCAAAACAAAGCATTATTATTGCAGTATATGCTAACATTCCCCCAAAAAACAACCCCCCCAAATAAAATCTTAAAATAGATATGATATAGTTAATGTCTTTCTTAAATACACACACATTTCACCCTTATTTATTTACTTTTTCACAACATAGGATTTATCCCCTCAGGTGCAGTTACCATAATTTTCCCACCTGTTTAGTGCCCACAGTCCAAGAGGGGTACTCTTCTTATCCTGTTCTCTATATCCTTTCTCCCCCACCACAAGTGTTTTTCAGATCTATAATATGCTATCAAGGTTTTATCTTACAGTTTGTCTTTGATGATTTGTTTGATTATTCTAAATTCATAAGCGAAACCATTTTGCATGTATTTTTCTCCTTATGGTTAATTTCATTGAGCATAATTCCTTCCAGTTTCATCCATGGTGTTACAAATGGCATGAGTTTATCTTTTTTGACCGCTTAGTAGTATTCCATTGTGTATACTTACCATATCTTCTTCATCCACTAATCTGTTCTGGATCAATTAGGTTGTTTCCATACCTTGGCTATTCTAAGTATTACTGCTATACTCACAATAGTGCAGGTTTTCTTTCAAATTATTGGTTTTCCATGTCATCCTTGCACAGGAGTCATGCTAATCTCTATATTGTGCCAATTTTAGTATATATGTTGCTAAAGCAAGCACTAATTTTGAGATTATTTTAAAACAAAATATTTTTTTCTAAAACAAAAAGGTCTACTGAAAGACAGATAAATCTCCAAATATTTTGACTGAGGAAGTCAAATACAGAATTATACTCTATGTAAAATTCCATTTGGATTATGATTGAGAATAAATCAAACTAATACATTATTATAAAAAAAACTGTGATTGCCTGAGTAGGGAGAAGAGGAGTGAATTTCACTATTGACTGGAAAGCAAACAAGGAACAATTTAGAGGTATTGATATTTATCATGTTAGTTGCATGGGCTAAACATCTCTTAAACTCATGGAGCTGTGTTGAGTGGTTTTTACTTCATCAAATACTTTAGTAAGATGAGACAATAATTAGTACATTTAGAAATTATCATTCCAACAGGCAATATAGGTAAGCAAGAATCAAATTTCCTTTTGGCTCTCATTCAAAGTTATGTATTGAAAATTTTCTTTCTGAACTTAATATTAATATCACTAGCTGGAACAGCCTGTAGTTAATAATTGTGCACTTAGAAAGGTTGTTGAGCTAATATAGGTTTGCATAGTTGTTTTCACAATAGGCTTCCCCCTTTCAGGTGTTGCTATCAGAGTGTGTTCACTACAAGGAATCCTTAGTCCACCATAACTGACATCTATGTACCCTCCCTTCCTCTTTTATTAGTCAGGAGAGTTTTATATATATATATATATATATATATATATATATATATATAGAGAGAGAGAGAGAGAGAGAGAGAGAGAGAGAGAGAGAGAAGTATATAAGTATATAGATATAGATGATAGATAGATAGATAGATAGATAGATAGATAGATAGATAGATAGATAGATAGATAGATAGATAGAAAAAAATGCAATCGGTTTTCCAGGAGTGTGCTATAAATTGTCTGGCATTATAGGAAAAAGAAAAAAAAAACATGTAAATACTCTCATTATGGATAGTTTCCAACTTCAATGTGATGTCATTAAAGAATTGGAAACATACAGTCAATATCAACATTGGCACTGACTTTAGCACAATGCTAGATCTAACCACATATACTCACCTACACAGCGAAAGAAAGAATGTTTTTTAGAACACATTGTAAGAACAGAAAACACTTAGCAGAAGATGATTTTTAATTGTGATAAGCAGTAAATATACCACTGATTATTGCTCCTCATACATCTTCTTTTCTTTTCTTTTTGGTGATTTTTCTTTCTTAGTTGAAATTCAGCTTCTTTCCCTCTGTAAGTCTTAAGCAGAAATCTGAGTAAGGGTCATTTAGGACCATGACTAGCTGAATAAGCAGTGGATAATGCTGATGGTAATTATTTTTTACCTGGTAGCATTAGGAGATGTTTGTAGACACTGACATTGTCAGAACACTTATCCTTTCCTGCAGGTATATACCTGAAAAATCTTGATTTTGTGTCATCTCTGATTAAGGAGGCTCTATCCTCTTCTCTCAGCATGTGAGACAGTTCTTTGTCCAGTAGGTTTCAAACCAAGGGTTTCTTTGAAAAATATGTGGTAAGGCCAGATTCTTTTCTGATCTATTTTCCTCTTCCTTTCACCTAGTTTTACTTGCTTTAAGAAGCTGACACTGACCCTAAGTTAACAGAAAGGTTCAGAGATTTTTTAAACAACTATTTTTAGTATATGTTTACAAACAAACCCCCCTAAATCATTTATGATTGCAAACAAAAATGATCTAACATTCTGTCAACTGATTGGCAACTTCTTACTTCTTCACTCACCATAGCCTTTAAAAAAGTCAGCCATTAAAAAAAACCTTATTATATTTCTACTATACACAAACTCTGAAGAAGTAAATCTCTTTCCTATTATCTAAACTTATCATTGTGTCTGTACTTGCCTACAGTGCTGTTGAAAAAACAACCTAATTACTTCATGATGTCTATGGAAATTCTTTTCTACTCTAGCTTTTTTTTTTTCTACTCTATTCAATTAAAAGATGAATTTAATTTTGATTGTCAAATTTTTGGTACTCTATAGTTTTATGACTGTGATCAGAAGACAAAATATATATGAAAAACATTTGTTGAATTAATTCTTTATAAAAAATAATTAATTTATATATAAATTTCACATCTTTGTGATCTCTGGGGTTCACCCCACTCCCTGACTGTTCCCACCCTGTTCCCATCCCGCCCTTCCCAAGTTGTGTACTTTAATTTGGTTGTTGGCTTGTTTTGACTTTTCTTCATGGCTTTTTGTTTCTTTCCCATGTCCCATATAGTAGCGAAATCATTAGGTTTTTGTCTTTCTTTTTGACTTGTTTCTGCTAATATGAATTCTTCTAAGTCCATCCATGTTATCATAAAATTGTCCAATTTGTTGAATTAATTCTAAGGAAAAGTCATGAATGTATATAAAAAATGGAGTTTATTACAGTCTAATTGCATAAAATTATTCACATTATAGAAAGTAAATTATACATATGAAAAGGGAAAGTGTAGAAGAATATTTTAAGTCATGATAATTTCAATATGATCATGAGAAAAATCAAATTAGTAGGACTTTTGTAGACTTCATGTTTTCCTAAAGCACATGCAAAAAACTTCAGCTATATTCAAAGAATTATATGAATATTGTAGGCTTTTAGTTTTTCTTTGAGCATTTCACTACTTTCTAAGAATTTTAACATGAATGTATTTTGATGTTAAAGAGAAGCCAAAGTAGATGAAGTAATTTTTATGGCAATGTAACAGAAACAAAAATATGTAAATATTATTTGAGTTTTTCTGTGTTAATCAAAATGCAGAAATTGACCCATTTTCTCCTTTAATGATCAGTTCTTCTCTGCCATTGCTGCCATTGTATTTTTGCTAAATGGTATTTTTCTTATTTTATTAAGAAGTAACTGAAATTTATTTAGGCTACTTTATTTAAATAAGGGTTTGATGTAAAACTTTATGATCATCAGAGAGTAGGGAAGAAAACAGACAAACCAGAAAATATTGAACTGTAGGAAACCCAGGACTCTTGGAGTATATATAGAATATAAGAAACTTCAACCGGAGAAATCTTTGGGAATTTCTCCCCAGAATAATTTCTTTCCTCCTTGGTCACACTCTCCTTCCTTTTCTCCCCAATCTTTCCTTATTTCTTTCCTTCATATCATCTTTTCATTATTCCTTTCTTGAATAGTTTATTGAGTTCCTACTATGTTTGAAGAACTGGAGTTTCAGGCCAGATCTCTATCTACATTCTTCTTGAGGGGAAAACATGGACATTAACCAGTAAACACAGGAGAAAAATGCAGCTGGTGACAAGTACTAAAGAAAATAAAGCCAGGTGATAACTTATTGACTGGGGGAGGGGTGGCTTACACAAGAATCAACAGCTCATACTCTATGTTTAGAGACATTTTCTCAGAGAAGCTAACATTTGATCAGAGTCTGAATGGAGATACTATCTGCAGCAAAACGTTCCAGTTATAGAGGCTAAATGAGTAGGAAGAGTGGTACAAGCTAGACTGAAGAAGTAGGAACTGGGTAGTTCCATGTAATACCTTCGATTTTATTCTCAACAGAATGGGAACCTCTTGGGGGATTTCAAATAAGGGTGTCAAGTGCTAGGATGCATGATTTTAAAACTATACTTGCTATTTTATGGAAAATAGATGGGTCCGAAGGGGCAAGCTTAACAACAGGGCTGAACATAATAGTACAATAATCTAAATAGGAAAGAACTTTTCTTCTATCTAGTTTCAGATAATTAACACATTTTTCTTATTTATCTTCTCTTTTTTTGTTTGACTCAGTTTTAAGTATCTCCCTTCTATTCAACAGTGTCCTCCTGAATTTGCATCTTTGAAATTATTCATTCTGATTCAACTCATCTGCTTCTGAGTCCTGACGCTCAGGACTACCTTCTTGATCATCTGTAAGTAATTGTTCTGTTTTACAGAACAGCTCCATCAACAGCTCTTCAGTCATGCCAGAGAAAATTAGCATAATAAACTCACCTGGCTGTAGCAGGCATCAGCAGGTATTGCTGCAGGATCTGTAGGTTATTGTTAAACTACAAATAAGGATTTGTATGTGGTTTGGCCAAAAGAGATTTAAGTCAAATGGTACAACTCATGTCCACCTAAGTGAAACCATTCTATTTACAGCTATGACTAGAATGGTTTCACTTATTGGAGTCATGAGAATAATTGTTATCAGAATTGATGTGCTGGTATAAATTACGTGTCATTTCTCTTTGGTTGATTAACAAATGTTTCTACCAAGACATTCAATAAATAAGAACTGTGAGTTAGAGAGGCATACTACCAAGGAATAAGAGGGAACAAACTCATAGTTAGGGACTTGAATGCTGTGCGGGCGGTGCTTGTTAATAAGCAGCATTGCAGGAGGAGAAAGGCAGACCTCATTTTAGAAATCAGCAATTGTAAGTATAGGACAAAAAGTAATATTCAGTTAGAAATGTTTGTAAATGTCCCCTCAATTTGCCAAGGGACAAAATATTGAATAACCAATTCAATTGAAAGCCTCTTCTAGCTATTTGAGTTCTTGATGATTAAGAAGTTATTTTGGCAAATCTGCATATCAACCAAAGCTAATATTAATCACTAGAGTTGTCAAAAGTCCTGAAATAAAAATATTTTATCTAGTACTGATTTTCAGTCAAATTGGTCAGTGAGAGTGAAATGTGAGTGCTAGTCATTCATCTTATAGGTAGATCTCTATCATTTCTTCTTCTACTGGATAACATGAGAATGAGTCTAGTGAATTAACTTTTTTTTTGTCATAGCACGGGGATTTTTCAGTAAGAGACTGTTAGTGCAAGTAGCAATAAGCAAATAGTTTATTTTTTGATAAATGTATAAAAACAAGTTAAATAATAGGAAGATTATTTTTGTAGTGATCAATAATTCGTTTAATGTGATATTTAGCAACAAATTTTGTAACTTATTTATAAAACAATTTGGTTAAGAATATTGTACCTTATTGAGCCCCAAACACAAGTGAAGACTCTCCTTCAAATGGCAAAAAGTAAAAGTAAAAATAAAACTGTAAGTCCCTTATTTTTTATTTTTCTTAGTCAATTACAGGGCTCTGAAATGTACTCTTTCTTTTTTATTTATTTTTTTTGAAGTGTACTTTTTCAACTAGCATTTTTGCCTAAGAGAAAAAGTATTGTGTCATCCATTTTAATTACATATCTTGTGTCTGGCAGTAATGCTACTGTTGATACTGCCAAAGCTGTCTCTTTTCAAGGATATTCCTTGGGATTATTTTCAATGCTATGCATGATTGTATCAGAATTGGGACACAGAGAATTTTGGCGACATTTAAAAATTTCATACAGATAAAAGGATAAGAATGAAGTTATAAGTGTCTACTTTGCTCTGTGGTTCTGATTAAAATAATGGGTAAAGAGAATTGACTGAAATCTAAAAAGGCTAAATTGAAGTACACAGTATATAACTGAGTGTGGAGGGATATGGCAAGAGTATAACAGTAAAAGTCAATGCTGAGCACAAAAATTTGGGGAGAAAAGATTTTTGGAAAATCAATTATAAGGGCAGAGAAAGAAGAGATTTTTCTGAGCAAGCCATTATGGGTATTTGGGAACTGAAAGAGAAATACTAGTGTGTATTTCTCTAAGTCATGCAACATAGCTCTCTCTGTCCCTCTTCAGAAGCTGGACTAAAAGTACATTTTAGTGCATTTGGAATGAGTCTTTAATGTGTTGAATGCGATGCTAGGTGGAAATATGCCATAGGCAGAAGCAAGATTAGTTATATTCAGGTTACTTAGGACAAAAACACTAGCCCTGAAAGACACCTCCGTTTTCTGCACTTATCCTCAGAGATGAGACTGATTCCACAGAAGGTTAAGTAATTTGCCTGAAGTCACATAGTTAAAAGGAGAAATTCAGTGCTGCAATCCAAATATTCTTGCTTACGAAACTGGACTGCAGGGCAAGACCGTCTCTCCCTCTGTGGCGGGCACTTTGGAAAAGCAGTGGCAGTTTTCCACTGGGCGCCAGAAACTGCTTGTGGGCAGTTCATTTTACTACCGGCCACCAGCAGCCCCAGTGGGTTCAGAAGCTAGCAGTGATGGTGGACGGCAGTGGTTCCCCCCTAACATATTGCCCTAGGCATGCAGGCTCTGATTCAAAACTGCTGGGTGGAGTATGCGGAGCTGCTATGCAGGCTCTAACCCTCCAGCTGCAGGCAGTAGAGAGGCCCCTGGGATTGGTGTCTGGATCATGGAATGTATCCTTCAGGTGCAAGTTATGGGCTGACTGGTAAATGGTCCAGTCAGCCATAGGAATAAAAATGGTGCAGTGAGACTTGAAAGTCTGACCCCTGAAAGAGAATAAGACCAGGTAGGAGCCAGCTTGGAACTCTCAATTTTCTGGACTCTCTCACAGAAGGAACCTGTTCCTGAACTCCAGAGAAGTTTGGCCAAAACATCTGCCTCAGGCCTGCCTCTGACACTTTCTGAAAGAAGTACGAAAGGCCCCAGGACTGGTATCTCCAACTCCTGCTGTTGGTGTGGGCTAACTACTCCCAAAATGTCATAACACAGTTTCTAACCCTACCACTGGTGACAGGGGGACCTGATGGGTGACCAGCACTTTATGTCTGGGTCACTTTTCAGAGCTATGAACATGAGGTATCTGATCATCTGTCATTGCCTCCTCAGACTGTGCCTCCATTCCTGCCTGGTCCAGGGTGTGCAGGCCATTCTTACCTTCAAACTGTGGCCATGGGCTCCAGAGGTATCTCATTGGCCCCAGCTGTGAGCACTTCCAGCTATAGGGAGTTGGATGCTGGATTGCTTCTTGCCTGCCTGTCAGGACCTGTAGCCATCTTGGATGAGCAGCCTTTTCTTTAGGGCTTCTCTAGAAACTGTGGACATTATCTGGGGTGAGAGAGCCACTTGTGGCCTTGGGAACATTGTTTTCCCTTTTGCTAAATAAATCTCATTATTTCCTGAGTCTGAGTGGTCTTGCCATTGTGCACAAGGGGGAGATCCCAGAGACAGTAACCTTTTAAGTTACTCTTTTAGGCACTGTCCTTGGAGAGTTATAGACCTGCAATAGTCCTGTCTATGGCTCTCTTTCACTAATGCTTTAGCTTCTATGTATAATCTCAGTTATTGGTATATAGTTGTATGATATTAATATATCCAGTTTTTATTGCTTTGTTATAAAATACACGATAATATGTATGAGAAAGAACATTTAATTGAATATTAGTATATGAGGAAATGATAATAGCTGCTTTCAGAAAACAAAAACCAAGGGCTACCAAAGTATGCCTTTATACAACTTTTGAATTATTCAACTAGGATACATTACTGTTCGTTTAATCAATAGCTATTTTAGACAATTACTGGTTTAATCAATAGCTGATTTAATCAACAGCTAGCTTAACTAATAGTTGGTTTATTTAGTTGTTAGCATTTGGCCAGTTAATTATTTATTACAATTTTGATTTTTCATGTATAACAACATTTAGTAAACATCATTAGTATACTTATTTATATATAAAAATAAATATATATCTTAATTTTACATGAAGTGATGTAAAAATAATAGCCTATGATGCTTTTTGAAATTCTATTCTATAAATTGACTTATGGTAACAAGTTATCCTTATAGTTGTCTTAATAGCTAGGGGGTGATAGTTTTGATTTGCGTTTCCCTAATAAATAGTAATGTTAAGTAAACTTTCATGTACATTTTGGCCATTTGTATGTCTTCTTTGGGAAAATGATTAAAATTATTTGCCCATTTTAAAATCATTGTTAATTTTTGGGGGGATTACAATTGAGTTGTAAGAGTTTTATTTTTTTAAATATAGTTTGTATATTAATTTTTTATCTAATAGAGGTTTAAAATATGTTCCCCCCTTTTTAATATGTTAACTTCCGTTATTTTGATTATTTTTTGAATGTGCTCAAAGATTTTTGATGAAATATCACTTGATTAATTTTACTTTTTTAAAATCATGTCCTATTCTTTTTTTCTTTTTCTTTATTTATATATAAATTTCACAACTTTGTAATCTCAAGGGTTTGCCCCTCACCCTCCCCCCTTCCTTCCCCCCCTTTCCCTCCTGTTCATAGTTGTACGCTTCATTTTGGTGCTTAGCTTGTTTTGACTTTCCTCAAGGCTTTTATTAATTTTATTTTTTTTTCACTATATCCCATACATTAGTGAAACCATTTGGTTTCTGCCTTTTTCTTTATGGCTTGTTTCAGCTAATATGATTTCTTCTAAATGCGTCCATGTTGTTATGAAGTTGTCAAATTTGTCATTTTTAATTGATGAGTAATATTCCATCATGTATATATACCACATTTTTTTCATCCAGTCCTCTGTTTTGGGGCATTTAGGTTGTTTCCATGACCTTGCAATTATAAATTGTGCTGCAGTAAACATCCGGGTACAGGTGTCCTTTTGTACCCACATTGAGGTCTCTTT